>JAJJMA010033208.1:0-10280 GCA_023529015.1 Papaver nudicaule
GCATTTGGAAGGGATACCAGAAGAGGAAGATGAGGTAGAAGTTCCTACGCAAAGTAAAGGAAAAGCGGTGGATGATGGCACCACCAAGGAAACAGCAATTCCCGGCGACACTTCTCATGCAGTTGAAGGGTTATCAAGGGCAGTAGGTGGCAGTCTCAACACCAATGGTTTACTTCCAAGGGTAGCCAGCATGGGTTATACGGCAAACGGAAACACTTCAAAGGAGGTAGCAGGCAGCAGTAGAATGGCGGCGGCTGTTGGAACATCAAAAACAACACCAATAGCAATATCAGAAGGAAAAGCCGGGTCCACCAGTGCTACTGAAGAAATATTGAAGAAGTTTTTTGAACAGAGTACCATAAATCAAGCTCAGATGCAGTTGCAGATGCAAAGGCAAATGGATATTATCCTCCAAAGTAATCTACAGTTGGCAGAGCAACATAGGCAGTTAATGGAAAGTCGAAGCAAAAGTCGCTCAACTCATACAATTCATAATACTCAAAAGGGAAGATCCATGAAGCCAGAGGTGGCCGCATCCACAGTGAGAAAGGAAGAAGGAAGTAAGAAGACCGGAAAATCTAATCATAGTGAAGAAAGTTACGCCGACTCGGATAAGATGAATGATATGAATGAGTACGTGAAAAAGCAACTACGCTGTATGAGAAGGAAGATAGCAGAAGCCACAGGGCCACCCAAGGACGAGAAATTAAAGAAGGCAATCTCAGAGGCAAAAAAGACGCCATTTGTAGATGAGATCACTCATGGGTATGTATCCAAGAGATTCAGTGTGCCAACTTTCACATCAATTTTTGATGGCACAGAAGATCCATCTCAGCACTTACAATGCTACAGGAGAGATTTAACAACATGGATTGGCTCAGACCCAATAATGTGCATATCGTTCACCGCTTCTCTCAAGGATGAAGCCTTGACATGGTTTGCCAGTCTGGAAGCGAAATCAATTGAGAAATTCGCACAATTGGAAGAGATATTCATAGCAAATTATATTCAAAACAAGAAAATACGCCCAGGGGTAGAAAAGTTGTTTAACAATAAGAAAAGACCTATGGAAACGTGTAGAAGTCACATCATGAGATGGAGAAAGCTTTGTAGTGAAGTGGGATCGGCGGTTTCCGATAAAGAGAAGATGCGGGCGTTCATTAGTTCAATGGAAACAAGTGATAAAATGTTCCAATCTTTGTATTGGACCCCGACGGCAGATATAGGAGAATTGAGAGCTAGACAAAACGAATGGTTGTCATATGAAGAAATGCAAGAAGAAGAAGAACGCCAGAAGAAAGAAAGAGCAAGGCATGCTAATTCCATAAACAATTTGTCACCAGAAAAGTTGGAAGAAATGAAAAAAGAATGGATTAAAATGGAGCAGAAAAAATAGAGGCAACAGTAGCAACACCCTCAGCGGCAATCGTTCCCCATCAGCAGCCACATGAGCGACAGCAGTATCAGCAGAACAACGCTCAGCAGTGGAACCAAGGAAAAAGAGATACTTATGCTGGGAGAGATGATCAAGATAATAGGGGAAGTTATGATAACAGAAACAGATACGCCAATAATGATAGAAGAAATTACGGCGACAATAGAGGAGGATCTGACAATCGGTGACAAGGTAATGGTGATAGAAGATTCAACAATGACAATCGAAGATTCGGCGAAAGAAAGACAGGGTACCCAGATTTCCAGGACGCCACACTACCAAAACTTCGTGTCATATATACTGATGCATGGGGGCAAATAGAGAGTTCGGCGTCAAGGAATGAAATCCGTTATCCTTTTAACAGAGGAAATCCTTTGCACCCCATTTTAAACACTAGTCAATATTGTCAGTATCATCAATTCCATGGTCATTCAATTGAGAATTGCACAGGAGTTCAGAGGGAGGTGCACAGATTCATCCGTATGGGAAGATTCCAAGATTTTTTAGAGTTACCTCCAGCACCGCCAATGGAGGTCCAACCAATTCAGGTCGTGCCGCCGAAATCTGAAGTTTTTGAAGTGGAAGTTCAGCGTGATCTCAAGGAGTTAAATTGTTTTTCCATTGTGCATTCAACGATCAGCAGGGATGAATTCCATAATAACGTAATGTCAAGGATTCACAAGAGGGATAGAGATGGTAAAGATATTTTCAGTGTCGCCGTCAAGAACAACCCACTATTGGAATGGATGAAGAAGCCGGTCAGTTTTTCGGCGGTAGAGTTATCACCTGAGGCAAGAAGCCATTTGGATCTGTTGGTACTAACTATTCAAATGGGAAAATTCAAAGTGCCAAGAGTACTAGTGGATCCAGGTAGTTCTGTCGATATTCTCTTCAATTCAGCGTATCAGGCAATGGATTCTAAAGAAGAACCAGTGGAGCCTTTAGTTCCTTCCACATACAGTATCTATGGATTTAATGGGATAGCATCTAAGCCTAAAGGAGAGGTTAAGTTGAAAGTTGTCACGTGCAAGACTTTGGTCATGGACACTACTTTCTGTGTTGTGGATGTAGACTCGCCATATGCAGCAATTCTTGGAAGGCCATGGCTACACATCATTAAGGGAGTACCTTCGACCTATCATCAGCGGTTGAGATTTCCAACTCCAGAAGGGGTAGCTGAATACATTGGTGACTCATCTACGGCAAAAGCATGCAATGAAGTAGATGTCAAGATGCGTGAAACCCGAAAGGCAAGATTGAATGAGAAAAATAAGCAGACCAAAGAACTAGCCAAAACTAAAGAAATAAGCGCAGTAGTCGCCGACCCTAACAAATATATTCTTTCTGTGAAGGAGGGTGACTCTTCAGCAAGTCCCTCGGCGGCACCCTTATAGCAATTAAAGGAACCTTCACCTATGGGAGAACCAGAATTGCACTTTACAGCGGTAGAACCTACAAGGGATATCAACATAGGCGAGGAAGACACTCCTAAGATAGTAAAAATTGGTACCTTATTGAATGAAGAAGAATCTCGACAGTTAGAAGCTTTACTAAAAGAATATGTGGATGTTTTTGCTTGGGGCATGAACGAGATGCCTGGTATTGACCCAGAAATTGCATGCCATAGGTTGGATATAGATCCAAAAATCAGGCCATTCAAGCAGCGTCCAAGAAAATTGGCACCAGCGTATAAGGAGGCGGTGGAAGCAGAGATTGACAAGATGAGGGCGTCAGGAATCATTAGACCAGTTCAATATCCGGAGTGGATAGCTAATATGGTGGTGGTTCCTAAGAAGAATAAAGGGGTAAGAATTTGTATCGACTTCAGCGACTTGAATAGGGCGTGTCCAAAGAATAGCTTTTCATTACCAAGCATAGATCAGACTGTCGACGCCACTTCTGGTCATGAGCTACTATCTTTTATGGACGGCTACTCTGGGTATAACCAGATACCGCTGGCAGAAGAGGATCAGCGGCACACAGCTTTCTTCTCTACTAAAGGATTATTTTGCTACACAAGAATGCCGTTTGGTCTCAAGAATGCTGGCGCCACATATCAAAAGATGGCTAAGGATATGTTCGAAAAATGGATAGGTAAAACTATGGAGGTATACGTTGATGATATGTTGGTCAAGAGCAAGGAAAAGAAAAGTCACGTGCAAGATTTGAAAGAAATTTTTGATCACATGCGAGTGACCAATTTGAAGATCAACCCAGCAAAGTGCGTATTCGGCGTTACCTCTGGAAAATTTTTGGGTTATGTCGTCACAAAAAATGGGGTAGAGGCAGATCAAGCAAAAGTCAAAGCCATCTTGGAAATGCCTTCGCCGGTAACACTGAAAGATGTTATGCGCTTAAATGGCACATTAGCGTCTCTTAACAGATTTATATCTCGGTTCTCTGATAAGTGAAAATTATTTTTCCAAATGCTGAAGAAAAGAGAGAAGTTCAATTGGACGGATGACCATGAAGTTGCTTTTCAGGGAATAAAGAAATACTTAGCCACTTTACCAGCTATTCAGCCGCCGGAACATGGGGAAGAATTAAGAGTTTACTTGGCGGCCACATCATCAGCGGTTAGTGCAGTCTTGGTGCGGACAAAAGGAGGAGAAACACCAATCTATTATATCAGTCGAACTCTACAACCCGCTGAGAAAATTATACTAAGATAGAGCAATTAATACTAGCTCTAGTTTTCGCCACTAGCAGACTTCACCCTTATTTTCATGCTCATCCCATAACGGTACTCACCAAAACTCCCATTGAAGCCATTCTTCATAGTTCCCAAAGAGCAGGGCGTATTGCAAAATGGAATGCCCAGATAGATCAGTTCGGCGTCAAGTATGAAATTAGGACGGCTCAAAGGTCGCAGGTTATCGCCGACTTTCTGGCAGACTTTCCAATTGAAGAAGAAGAGGAAGAAACTGAAGATACTCCATTCATGGAAAAGGAAGATCCAGATGAAGGAGTTCCAGACTTACTGAAAAGAGATCCAAATCAGTGGGAGGTATACGTGGACGGCTCAGCTAATAAAGAAGGCAAAGGAATTGGCATAGTCTTTATTTCGCCAAAGGGTTCAAGGATAGTCCATTCATTCAGATTAGAGTTTCCAGCTACAAACAATGAAGCAGAATACGAAGCGGTAATACACGCCATGAGGCTCATCATTGAGATGGACATCAGCAACATCCGTTTAACTAGTGATTCCCAGCTGGTCATTCGACAGATCCTAGGAAGATATGAAGCACATGATAGCTCACTGAAAAAGTACTTACAATTGGCAAGAGAATACGCTAACAAAATTACCGGCATCGAATTTAGACATATATGTAGAAATGACAACAGACATGCTGATGCGCTGGCATTTATCTCTTCTATGATGGCGGATCCGGAAGTGCCGTCAATTGCAATTGAAAGGTTAAAGACATCGTCAATAGAAGAAAGAAGGCAGAGGGAAGTTTTGGCAGTAGACATCGAAGAGTCGGCGGAAACAGACTGGCGGACTCCTATCAGATATTACTTAGAGCATCTCACCACTCCTGGAAATAAACTGCTAGCGCATAAGGTTATAAGCAGGTCAGGAAGTTATGAGTTAAGAGACGGTGTATTATACAGAAGATCATTTGCTGGGCCACTATTACGATGCGTATCAAGGGAGGAAGGAAACAAGTTGTTGAAAGAAATTCATGAGGGAGATTGCGGAAATCACAGCGGGCAGCGGGCATTGGCTCTAAAAGTAAAAATGCAAGGTTATTACTGGCCTTGGATGAATGGTGATTCTGCAGAATATGCCAAGCGGTGTAGGAATTGTCAGCTCTATGCAAGAAGAATAAAAGCGCCGGCTGTCTCACTAAATTCAGTATTAAGCCCTTGGCCCTTTGCCAAATGGGGGATTGACATCATCGGACCGCTAACACCAGGATCAGGGCAGAGGAGATATATCATTGTGGCAACAGACTATTTTACTAAATGGTGTGAGGCCAAGGCGATTCGACAGAGAACTGGTAAGGAGGTGTTTACATTCATATGGGAGAACATATTTTGTCGTTTTGGCGTCCCGGCGGAAATCTGTACTGATAATGGAAAAGAACTAGTCGGCGAGAATATTGAAAATCTGTTAGCTACATACGACGTTAAGCTAGGGAAGTCAACTCCTATTTATCCTCAAAGCAATGGGCAGGCGGAAGCCACAAACAAAACAATAGGAATGGGGTTGAAAAAAAGAGTTGAAGGGCACAAGAAAGCATGGTGTGAGCATCTTCATAATGTTTTATGGTCTTACAGAACCACAATCCGAGAGGCAACTGGAGCGTCTCCCTTTTTACTCACATTTGGTGCAGAAGCGGTACTTCCATCAGAAGTTATATTGCCAACAACAAAACATGAAGCTTGGGAGAAGAATCTCAATACGGACTTAATCTTGGCGAAACTGGATGACTTGGAAGAACAGCGGCTAATCGCCTTGACTCATATGGAAAATTATCATCGCCGTCTAGCTAGAGAATATAACAAGCGCGTCATCCCAAGAGAGTATCAGCCCGGTGACTTGGTATTAAGAGAAGTGCCGCCGTATCAGAATAAGAAAGGATGCAAGAAGCTAGAACCAACCTGGGAAGGTCCTTATGTTATCAAGCGTGTAGCGGGTAGTGGAGCCTATGTGTTAATTGATGAGCATGGTAAAGAACTTGAAGATCCATGGAACACCAAGTTTATTAAGAGATTTTACCCATAAGGTTACATGTAAAATCCGAAGTCTTGGGCGGGCATAATACCCAAGAAGTCTTATTAGCTTTTGTAATTTGCAGCAAATAAGATCCGGGGATATAGGTTTGCTTTTATGCGCCGAACCCCGTTAACAAATTATTGTGTCATTCAAGTTATTTACATACGGCGACAAGTATCAAGAGGCAAAATTGCCAAGAAAATTACAAGGCTAAATAGCCTTACACTGAGGCAAAATTGCCAAGAAAATTACAAGGCTCAATAGCCATACACTGAGGCAAAATTGCCAAGAAAATTACAAGGCTCAATAGCCATACACTGAGGCAAAATTGCCAAGAAAATTACAAGGCTCAATAGCCATACACTGAGGCAAAATTGCCAACAAAATTACAAGGCTAAATAGCCATACACTGAGGCAAAATCGCCAAGAAAACTATAAGACTGAATAGTCGTCTGCTGAGGCAAAATTGTCATGAAAAGAATACGCCGAGGCATAACAAAACATTTTGGATTCCAGTGATAATAGCTTTGAATAACAGGGAATCTGGCCACTCGAACTGTAATTCATTACGTGTTACTTGTTGATCTGTAAGTGATGGCAGAAATAATATAAAACTCCAAGAGAACTCCCTGTAGGGACGGCTCTCGGTTAACCAACCACTTATAATAGATCGCCGACGGGCACAAGTAACAATGTATAATGTAAGGGTGTGATGTGGTTAGAAAGAAGCTGTCAGCTTATCATTGAAACCAAGTGGATTTGATTATACCGGCGGTAAAAGGAAAAGAAAAGTAAAGATTGTATTTGATGCGGTTAGCAGGATGCTGTCAGCCCATCATTGAAACTAAAATGGATTCGATTATACCGGCGGCATAAAGAAAAAGGAAAAACTCAAATGTCTAACGACGTGCACACATAGAAAAACATACATTCATTAAAGTCTCATAACAAAGGAGTGGGAAAAATAAATATATCTCATGATAAACAAAAGCAACAAAAATTAAAGAGCTATCCAAATTACACTTAGTGGCTGGAGGATGAACCATCCTTCAATACTTGCACTTCTGGAGGTTTTAAGGAATTGCCGACAGCCATGTGAAGATCCTTAACAAAAGTATCACCATCTTTTTCTCCACCCTCAGCGGTAATCATGCCTTTCCCTTTGTTTGCTCGATCAGCGCTTTGGTCATGATTCTCAGGGGCAGTCTGGTCATCGTCAGCATTGGCGTTTCTGCCACCATTCTGGGGGAAGTTCTCACCATCAGGATTTGGATGTTCATCATCTCTAGAGGCATCGTCTTCAGCGTCTTCATCTCCATCTTTTTCACTTCCTTCATCTTTACCTCTATCTCTTTCACTTCCTTCGTCTTCACTCTCTTCTTCTGACTCTGATCCACTGTCAACTAGAACAGTTTCATTAGCGGCAGAAGGAGAACCCTTGTTCTCAGCAGCAGAAGGAACACCCTCCATACCAGGTGGAAAGCGGCCAGGGGCATATGCCTTTGGTATCTTTATCTTATGTTTGGGGAAAAATTCAGCTAAAAACATTTGGACGGCGAGAAAGCCAGTCATGTTTATGTTGGCAGCATACTGTTCTTCCTTTTCTTGTGCAGCCCTTTTGGCAAGATTTAACTCGGATTGCTTGTGATCATTCATCTTTTGAAGTTTAGCAGACTTGGAAGATTCTACCTCAAATTTCCCTTTGAAATCCTGGAGAGTCTTAACTTCATTTTCTAAGTTGGTAATCCTGCCGGCACACAACAAATGTTCTGATCTTAGCTCATGCATCTCATTCTCACATGATTGATGTTCCTTAACTTGTTTTTCCAATTGGGCAATTCTAGAAACACAACTTTCATGCTCCTTCATAGCAGTAGATCGCTCTTCTAGCTGGGATTCAAGCTTCTGATTTTTCTCTAAAGTCAAAATAGAAAATAAATTAGAAACTGAGGCAGCGGTAATCCGTTGAATTAGTAGGCAGAAAGTAAAAACCCTAGAAACTACCTTCTAGTTCATCAACATACATACGTATACCCTCCTGGGCAACATTAATTTGACCCAATCTACTCAAGACTTCCTCATCAGAACAGGGACCGACAGCTTCTCTGATTCTACGCCTAAGATTCTCATTTTCTTCACTTAGTTGCCTAGCGCGATCTCCATGGATTTGAGCGAAATCTTTATGACGCTGAATCTCGTCGAGAGCGGAATCCATTTCAGTAATTCTGCAAACCAATTGAGAAGACAAGCGAGCAACGGTGGCCTTCTCATTCTTCAGTTGGGTAGACAACCTCATATGCTCCACAAAAACTTTTTCTTTAGCTTTACGCTCTAATTCCGCTAAGCGAGAAGCGTTATCATGTTCACTCTTATGCCATGCCACATCCGCTTGAGAAACTTTGAGCAGGTGATCAAGATTTACGTTAAGGTCAGTGACATTACGCAATTCTTTGCGGTACCATCTAACATCTTGGTCAAAATTGAGTAACATATTACGCTGCTTAGCGTTAGCGCTAGTCAACTTGTCAATCTCAATTTCGACTCGCTTTGATCGACCGTCATGATGTTGCCGGCGACCTTATAAGGGAAAGGGGACTAGACGTTGGGCAAAAAAGACAACAGAATGAAAAAACATTATATGAAAAACTGGAAATAATTGCTCACCTTGGAGTTCCTGGTGATCCTTTCTCTCTTTGTTGAAGTTAATACGCATCCGATTACACTCTTTCTTTTCTGCCTCTAGCCGATGTTCCAATGAGGTGTTTGCTTGCTCCAAGGTGGCCTTTGTCTGGCAAAGGCTGTCACGTTCATGTCTTAACTAGGCATTTAGCATAATACCACCAAGGTTGCGTTGGAATTCCTGAAAGGCCAACTACATTTTGTAAAGAAGAAAACACAAGTACATACAATGAAAAGAGATGGCTGAGGCAATAACTCACCAGGATAGCACCACAGAGCTGATCATATGGAGAAAGGCGAGACACAGCGGCGGTTAACTCAGAAGGTTTCAGCGCTAATCCAGGCTCACTCAGCTTACTCATAGATTCCAGATAAAGAGTGTTAGGACCTCCCTTATCATGAGCAATTAGTTCAGCAAAAGATTCCGCCAATTTGTTGAGAGGGAATTGGTTCTCCAAGGAACCAGAGCTAGTCAAATCCTGAGGCAAGTTGCTTAGGGAGAGACATTGAAAAAGAAGCTTGGCGGCATCGTTAGCAGCAGAGGCAGATGGTGACACACCTTCATCACTTGGACGGATAGGAGAGTGTGTTTGATTGGTTATTCCAGCAGTAACTTCAATAGTGGTCTCGGCGGTAGCCAGCTCGGTATCGACGGTAGTATTAGGAGTTATAGGAATTTCCTTAACTACTTCAGGGGAAATAATTTGTTCAGTAGACTTTACCGATTGGTCCTCAATTTCAGAGTCAATTGTAGCTTTGGGAGTTTTGGTTTGACGCCCTCCTTTGGACGCCAATGTCTTGGTTTTAGACTTGGAAGGTTTCTCTTTACTCTTGGAAGAGCTCTCATCTTTCTTAGCAGCAGAAGAAGACTTGGAGACGGCGTCCTTTTTCGACTTAGCAGTAGGCATCCCAGGAAGAGCGCTGAGGGCAGCCTTCACACTCTCTATAGCGCTTAGCGGTTTCTCCGGCTTAGACTTCTTTGAAGCTGGCTGTGAAAAGAAAAATCATCGCCGTCTGTTAAGCTAACAAACAGAGGCAAATATATACATATATTTCAAGACGTTAGTAGGGTGTTTGTTACCTGAACAGCGTCTCCAACCTTTTCTTTTCTTTTTGTGCCCTTCTTTCCTTTGGAAGGTGGTTTGCAAAATGCAGGCTTCTTAACCCAATGTCCCTTATCAGTAGTAACAAACTCGCCGTTCTTTTTGACATATTGGTTTTCCTCATCCCAACGGACAAACCAAAAATCATGCTTGGCTAAAGCAGAATGTTCGGGGAGAAAAGTCTTTCGAGGAATGGTTCTATCCTCATCTTCCCAACCCTTGAGCCAAGGACCTTCAACTAGACAGGGAAGATCACCCCAATGATTTTCAGACTTGTGGCGGATTGAGGGTCTCTCAGCGGTAGAAGTTTCCTTGTCAACATCCCTTAGGAATTTCTTGT
>JAJJMA010033229.1:0-11976 GCA_023529015.1 Papaver nudicaule
TTACACACAAGGTTGAAAGGTAGCAACGCACGGCTGCACTCGGTTGTAAGACCTAGTTAGCTCCAGTTATACAAGTTTCTTAAGTGATTCTTCGTGTATAACTGAGGTAGAGATAAATTGGGCATACCTTACTCGGTTTGCTTGTCAGCCCTTATTTGTGAAGTAGATTTCCGTATGACCCGGATTTAATCATCCGAAGGAAGTCAACTTGTGTGTGGTAAACTGATAGAGGATAGTTAGACCATACGTCAACAATTAGGTTACAAAGCCAGTATTGCTGACACAAGACTTTGACATCGGTCAAAGCAACTCCTAGGCCTGTAAAGGACGTCAGCTGGGGGAATCAAGTGCGTGACGATCTGTGGGGGATTCAGAGACGTAAGGAGTGCGACAGTAGCCAATTCGCTTGGAGGGCTTGAGTTGGTCTCTGCTACATCCCAGACCGAAGTCTTATAGTAGGCTAGTGTTTGTAGTCAGTTTGTACTGGGTGGTGTTCAATCTGGACGAGGTCCCGAGGTTTTTCTGCAAGGCACTTTCCTCGTTAAAAAATTCTCTGGTGTCTTGTGTGCTTTTACTTTCCGCATTATATCTCTGATTATATAATTAAAGCACCAAGTAGTACGTTATTCAATAACCGTAGAGTTTAACTCCAAAGTCCCCACTTTGTCGAGTTGATCCCCAAGATCACAACTCCGGTTATCTAGGTTTGGATATTGATTTTTGAGATCGTCCAAACCTAAACCATAAGACTCACGAGCCCGAACGAAAAGTTGGTTGTATTTCGGTACCCCTCCTTTTTCCTTGTGGTTCATAACCATAGGGGGGGAACACCGTATTGCTTACTTATGTACTTTCTCGAAAGTATCAAGTAAGGGGGAATAAATATTGGGCTTCATACCAATCTGGCAAAAAGAGGTATAAAGATTAAGAGGGAGCTTCGTATCAAGAATGAGCAGAATCACTTTATAAGTTTTGGTACACAGACTTTAAAGTTGTTATAATTCTTACTCTTTGCACAAACAACATGTGGGATTAGCATATTAACCCATGTAAGCTCGAGCATACCTTTGTGGTTGTTTGAGCTGGATATGTTGTAGTGATGTCTACGAATTCATCAACAGGAGTTAAACGAACACATCAAGACTCAAAGGAGAAGTTGAAGAATTCAAGAAATCAAGATACATCTGGGTTAGATCTTTATTGTATATCTTTTGAATCCATATGTAAATTGGTTTTGTCACTAAAATTGACAAAGGGGGAGATTGTTAGGGCATTGTCCGGTCAAACCCACTAGCGTTGGTATGACAAGTTGGTTGTCAGTTTTAGGTGTCAAAACACAATTCTTGATTTAGCCTACTATAGTTTAGATTTCGGAATTGGGATATAGACAAAGTAGTAGAGACCTTGAAGACAAAGACAGTGAATATAAATAAGACATTGAATATTCTTTATCGACAAAAGGTTAGTAGGAGTTATGACTTTTATGGAAATTCTTCTATTCTACTAATTCTATCTTTCGAAATAGTCGCCTACTTTAGTAGTGTTATAACGATTGAGATTTTGTATTCTTGTCTACATAACCATGAGTTATGTTAGTATTTGTTTCCAAAATACTAAGGTTACAAGATACACAAGATAGATTCGATGACCTTTCTATTGCATTGGTTTGCTTGCAAATCACATGTAGGAAACAGATGAATCTAAAAGAGTACTATAGAGCAGAGTCCAGTGGATTATAGCTGAGGGCGTAAACAGGTCTAAGTACTGGCTCAGCCCAAAACTTCCAGCGGATCCAGTTAAACCCTAATTCTGACCGACGGCGGTTCACGAACTGGTTCGTGAACAGTGACTCCGGATTTTACTCCTGAGTTCTAAAACATCAATTTGTACACGTACATGTACGTGAACCACAGATTCGATGAATTTGTCTGGAATTCAGAAGGACGGTTCCCGAACCGTCCACGTGGATATTCTTCTGGATTTTCACGCGGGTTAAACTTCTGACTCCTTATCTCTTAGTTGGACTTGTGCTTATCAGAATATCTTCTGTGGTCCATCTAACGAATCTCAATGTGTCAATAAGATAAAGATTATCTCTGGTTTCTTGGATCTCTATCTTGAAGTGTTTTTGAGCTAACAAAACACTTGCAGATAAACGTTTAAAGATTTCCAATTGAGATAAATCTAGGGTTTCTTTGTGTGCAAGCTAAGTAACGGGTTCGTTTACACGGGCACTTGCTAACTTGTAGGTTAAGAAACTAGTTGCTTTGTTCCTAAGCAACCGATCTTATTGAGTGTTATAAATAGAGGGTTAAAGAACGAAAACCACAAGCATCAAGCATACGTGAAGTTTCCTTGTGGAATTGATCGTAAACTCTTTACACTTAGGTGTATGTAGACTTGTTGTGGTATAGTCATCCTCTATTAGGTAGTTGTTCCTCTGTGGGATTTACCTAATGACTATAAAGACTTCTCTTGAGAGTTGGGAAGCACAGGTAGGAGATAACGTACCTTTGTGGTTGTTATTTGATTAACTTGTAACCTTGGTAACCTGATCACGTTCTTGTCTATTCTATAGTCCTTATCTTCTGCAATAAGGCTATTCAAGAACTGATACGTTACATACAAGGTTGAAAGGAAGCAACGCACGGCTGCACTCGGTGTTGTAAGACCTAGTTAGCTCCAATTGTATAAGTTTCTTAAGTGATTCTTGTTACAACTGAGATAGAGACAAGTTAGGCATAGTTTACACGGTTTACTTGTCAGCCCCCGCTTGTAAGTAGATTTCTGTATGACCTGGAGCAATCCGAAGAAAGTCACTTTGTGTATGTCAAACTGAAGAGGACAGTTCAAACATACTGTTGATAATTGAGGTTGCAAAGCCGGAATTATTGACACAAGCCTTTAACAACGGTTAAAGCAACTCCTAGGCCTGTAAAGGACGTCAGCTAGGGGAATCAAGTGCGTGACGATCTGTGGGGGATCTAGAGACGTAAGGAGTGCGACAGACAGTAGTCAATTCGCTTAAAGCTATTGCTTGTAAAACATAAACCACATCATCGAAAACTAATTTATTGTCACCTTCAATTTTCCCATTCAACAAGTAATCAACAACGGTCTCATATGATTGAGGTAGTGAATACAATACCATCATAGACTTATCCGTATCAGAGAAAGTAACACTGATATCGAATAATCCTGAAATAATCTTGTTAAATTCATTAATATGATCAACAAGAGAATTACCTGAAGCCATCCGAAAGGCATATAGTCCGTGCTTCATATATAACTCAGAAGTTAAGTCCTTCTTCAAGTAGACCTTCTCCAATTTTTCCCAGAATGTCTTTGCCGAAGTCTCACCAACAAAGTTGTGAGTAATCTCCCTCGACAAACACAACTGAATAGTTGAACATGCCTCCAAATCAAGTTCAAGCCACTTCTCATCAGTCCAATCTTTTAGCAACGTTGCTGGCTTGTCCTTGAGTGCCTTAACCTGCTTCATGCTAATAAGAATATCCTTAACATCCGTTTGCCACGATGTGAAATTATTCTTCCCATTGAACTTGATACAAATCCATGCACCTTCGAAAAACCTTCACCATATGTAGAGCCAGACATCTTTACTTCCAACAATAATCCTCTCCACGCTCACCGCACCACTTGTTGGGATTACAACACTAATAACACCAAGAACTTGTCCTTTGGATCACGTAGAACTAAAAATAAAGATGCAACACACAAATAAGAATAACCAAATCAAGAACACATGATTTAACGTGGTTCGGCGTACCTACTCCACAAACAACTACGATCAACTCTTATTGATATAACCAATTACAAGAGACACCAACACATAACTCTCTCTGTAACACCAGAAGGTCTATCACCCATGTATTTCTCACAGGCTTAACATCGATGCCTATTGTTTTAGGTGTAAAACAATAAAGAGAATTTGAGGGGTAAAGTGTGAAGTGTAATGATGTAATAAGAGATTGTAATGGAATTCGAGAGGTCAAGATCGAACAAGACTCGCCTAAACCAAGAAATGGCCGTTCGAGTATTGCTTCAGTTACAAGAAGAGGATTTTAGGGTTGGTTTAGGGAGGGAAGCAGAGAAAGATGAGATCAGAGAATTGCTATGATTTTCTGTGATGTTGTTGATATGATTGCTAGATAAGGATGGATATTCAGTTCTCACTAGATATTGAATGATGAATGAGAAGAGTTAATCAATTATCGATAAGACAGACTTGATTATACTTGCACTGAATTAAACTGTTTGTTCTTGCTGGAGAACTTGTTATTTCCAAACTGGTCGAGTGACCTATTTATAGCAATATATTTCCAACTGATCTCGTAAGAAGTGGAAGAGTGGGAGTGAGGAACGAGTGGGGTCAGTTGTTAAGAATCTTGCGCCTAATATTAGGGAAGACTAACAACCCACTACCTTATCCCATCTTCTCAGCAACGTTCACACGACTTAGTTTCTTTCTCGTTAAGTGATTGAGCCGTTGCAATCACACGTGCCGTAGACCGCCAAACCAAAACCCTAAAGAATATCCCCCCATATAACTTACTTGATTCTCGTAAGATTTGTTAAGATTTGTTAAGTCAAAGATGACTAAGTGCAAGTCGTACCAATTACTGGTAAACTTAGGACTTTGCGATAAGATAGAGATTAAGCGATAAGCTTTGAATATCTCTTTAAGATTTGGTTTAAGGATTGAGCCGGGAAATCGCCATTTAAACCAATGAGATAAATCTAAGGGTTGAGCTAGCAACCGCCATTAGATAAGATAAGATAAGTCTAAGGATTGAGCTATGCAATCGCCATTTAGACCGAGAGGATTTCAGCAACTCTCTGTGGCAATAGTCAAGTAAACACGACTTTTGGTTTGCCATAAATATGAGAAATTGGCTTGTGGCATGTAATGCACCAATTCTCTGAGTAATAAAGACATATGAATGTCCAAAATAATATAAGTCATAGCCATGAGCCATGATTAGGAATTATAGCACTGATTATAAAAGCAAGTCCATAATCAGGAAAAACAGACGAATGATGCTATCACAGCGTAGCCATCATCAAGAATGCATAAGCATTGCCAATACAAGACCTAAAGATAGGCCACAATAATTATAATAAGCCATATTGCATGGTATAATAATCTTGTTGAGAAGTTAGGCATAGGGCGCAAAGGATGAGCCACAACATTTATGTTATTTTCGGATTTCTGAACAGTTTGCATGTTGTCCATTGATAAAATCGCCCAGGCCAGCCTATATTAGATAAAAATCTGAATTTTTAGTATGTTATAGGAAATTCACAGAGGAAAATATTTCGTGAAGAAATCGCCTCCTAATTCCTCACGTATTAGGCTGTAAAAATCACGCCATGAGGAAATACGTGAGCTGAACTGCCAGATTTCCGAATTTGATTAGGAAACTAGAGTATTATGGACTTAACAAAATCCATAATCCTATAGGATTTGGATCAGTAGGACCCATAAATAGGGGGAGGCTAGGAAAAGATGAACTCTAGCTCAAAGAAGGCAAGGATAGCCGTGAGGGGAAGATGATAATCATGGACCTCCATAAGTACAAGTGAGGGAAAACAATAAGACCCCCACGAATTAGGCAAGAGCCAACCATAAGGCCCCCATAAATTAGGCTAAGCATGATTATGAGGCCTCCAGTATTTGGCCAAGGCATAATCTTGGACCTCCAAGAGTTTGGCCTAGGGGATGGCCGTGGACACCCAATGTTAAGTGAAGGGAAGGATGCGTGGGCACCCAATATTAAAGCAAGGAGTGCATGCATGGGCATCCAAAACTAAGGCGAGGGGTGGCGCAAGGGCCCCCAAGTAGTTGAGCAAGGGTGATTCCATGGGCATCCAAAGATTAAGGCGAGCCATAAGTATGGACACCCAAAAACTAAAGAAGGGGACAGCCATGGGCGTCCAAAAACAGGCCAAGGGAGGATGCGTGGGCACCCAAAGAAGAGGCAAGGGGAATGCCGTGGGCATCCAAAGATTGGGCATGGCCAAAGCTTAGGCGTGGCCAATGTTTGGGCATGGCCAATGCCGTGCCTATCCAAAGTTCAAGCATGGCCAAAGTTTAGGCGTGGCCAATGTTTGAGCATGGCCAAAGCCGTGCCTATCCGAAATCTAGGCTTGGCCAAAGTTTAGGCGTGGCCAATGTTTGAGCATGGCCAAAGCCGTGCCTATCCAAAATCTAGGCTTGGCCAATGTTTGAGCATGGCCAAAGCCGTGCCCACCCAAGGTTTTAGGCATGGCCAATGTTTAGGCATGGCCAATGCCGTGCACTTCCAAAGTATGCCATGGAGTGGCGTGAAGCACCTAGGGTTTTGGCTCGAGCATGAGCTAGGCTAATGTGCATGCATAGGTATTTTAATACATAGGCCAGGGATATGGACCATGCTACTAGGCTAGGGTCGCGAGATATTAAAATATGGCTAATAGCAACCAAATATCTTATCCCTACTGTAAAAATAAATTCATACCTTATCTCGAGCTATTCCAGGACGCCAGAAATTGATGCGAAATTACTCCTGTGACCTCATCGCCAAAAACCACCATCAACACCTATATATAGGCTTACAAAACTTGATTAGTAAGGTATAGAGGCGGTGGGACTTACCAAAGATATCGCATCTTTGGTTTCCTAAGTTACACCACCTTGTACACCTCAGACTCCTAGCTATACTAGGAAACTTGCCAGACGAGGATGCCAGACAATACTAAGCCTAGAAAACTCTAGAAACTTCGACCTCGTCTGAGATCCTCGTCTGTCATCCTCGTCTGGAAGACACTACTAAGCCTAGAATACTCTAGAAACTTCGACAACTCTAATAGATGAAAGATAAATGACATGATAACTTCCCAAGGAGCCATTTCTTCCAGAAGAAATACACCAATTAAAGCCAAGCTGTAACCACCAATGGATATAAGACCAAAGCCATTATGAAGTTAAACATTCTGTTGCATAACCAGGAGAACATCACAAGTTAGTGAAACATCGAATAATTTTTAAGCCAAAATAAATAAAAATTGAGTTGGTTAAAAATTGCAGAAATCAGATAATCTAACAGATGCATAGAATTATATCATAGGAAACTATTTGTTTAACGATAACAAAGAAATGAAAGTTGTTAGGGAATGGACAATGACAAACAAGAAACCAACGATCCTAGTAAGGTGACATCATGTGATATGATGGTCATGATGACCTAACAGTATTACAGATGAGATGATTGACCCTATAACATTATGATTGGAGCTTGCACTAATTGATTTTTGGAAAAATGGTTAAAACTGAATTGACTCAGTTATCGTGTTACAGGGAGTTAGAAATGAAGAAAACAGCCGTCCCTTGTATCCTTGTTTCAATTCACACAAGAGACATCACCTTAATGGATTCACCCTTCAATGAATTCTGCGAAACGTCAATGGGGTGAGTTGACGACTTAATAGGTATACTTTTCCATCCTCAAAGAGATGCGGAAGAATCTCTATAAATCAAAGGAAACCATTCAATAGAAACAGATAATAAAACTTCAAGTAATACATGATAAATCCGTTGTTTAAATTCCACAAAACCAATTGTGTTTTCTACAAATCATTCCATTTAGATTTCATAACATTGAGTTCACGACACGAGATACCTTGGCTCGTACACGTCACCTATCGTTTACTTCGGCACGGACAAGCCGCCATCGATGGTCAGGAACATAAGTTCCTAGGGGATCATTACCCTATATACTCCCGGGAGTCATTACCCGCCGTTACGATGGAACTATGTTCCAACTAACGAATGGCATGAACTCAATCAAATATTTATTCAACAGTTCATTTACAATCAATCACAAGGTTCATTTACAAATAGCTCAATTGATTTCACAATCAAGAAAGTAACTAACCTGAAACAGTCACATAACTAGTATAAAACGTTTTGTAAAATATTTCTTCAAACACCTTACGCTCATTAAAACAAACAGTGAAAACAAACCAATTAAATCATATTTTGCATTTTCTTTTCAATATAAACATTCCCAATCAGAAATCCATGTTAACAAACATCCATTCAATTCAAAATAACAATTATAAATCAAACCACAAAACCAACATATATAAAATCCAAAATTTAATCAGGAAAGAACAAAATAAAATATCATGTAAGGAACTTCTCAATGAAGGTGAGTACTAAAACCTACCTCAAATTAGCAATCCTACCAACCCTTTTTCCCTTAGATTCTTCTCATGCCCTAGCTTCAACTCTAATGTCTGATGTATACAAATTAAACCCATACATTACAAATTCCTATTCCTTCTTTTCATTTCTCATAGTCATAAAAACTCATTAACTCTTAATGGGTTCCCACCCAATTTACTAATCTCTACCGGGTGGAAAGAACTATTCAAATTATAAGCCAACTTACACTTCTCATATGTCCTATACAGAGCTTGCGGACTATTCCAAATAGTGTGACGTATCGACTAACCGATAATAAGAAAATGTGTGCCCATACTAACAATATACAGAGAAAACACCAAGCACACAATAATACCAAACTTCCCATTTGGTATAAATTCAATACACGAAAACGTGTTATCGAACTCGATTAAACCCGCCCTAAGACACACGCACAAAATGAGTGACGGAAAATGGTGGGTATTACATTCTCCCAACTTTAAAAGTAATTTCGTCTCGAAATTCAAAACATACGTTCAAGCGTCGCTTTGACGTATTCTTCCACAACTATGATGTTTGTTTTCCCTTGTGGTCCATTTTGCGGTATTTCCCTCGACTGGTATTGGTATCGGTTTTGATGGAATCTTGGGCCATCATGAGCTTGTTGTTTTACATTTGGAAAATTTCTTTTAATATGTCCGACTTGTCCACACTCGTAACAATTCCACGTCTCGAAGTAATTCTGAGAGTTATCGGTTACATCGTCATGTATTGTGTCATATTGATCTTGGTTTCTTAGGAGTTTCCATCATTCATGGTCTTCCTCTTTCGGTCCTTCTCTTCTCGATACTCCTTATACGCTGCCTCAAGAATCAACGCTCTCTCAAACATTTCAAAACGACTTGTGAGCATATAGGGTGCAAGCTTAAAACGAATATCCAGCAACAATCCTTTTAAATACTTAATAGCCTTTATGGGTTCTGAAGACACCATTATTTCTGGTGCATATCGAGATAGCTCCTCGAAGCGCATATCATACTCCAAAACAGACAATCTTTATTTCTTTTGATCTAATTGTATAAACTCCATAATTGGCATTTTTCAAAGCTACGGGAAAGAACTTGTCGAGGAAAAGTTCCTTGAATGCACTCCAAGTAAGGTTTTCCATTCCATCTTTAGTTTTAGTTACCGTCCACCAATGGCCAACAGCATCTTGAAGGTAGTAAA
Source organism: Papaver nudicaule (assembly GCA_023529015.1). Lineage (NCBI taxonomy): Eukaryota > Viridiplantae > Streptophyta > Magnoliopsida > Ranunculales > Papaveraceae > Papaver > Papaver nudicaule. The sequence continues at coordinate 9,437 of JAJJMA010033229.1, forward strand.
TAGCTATTTTGACATGAAGACGATCATCTACTCCTGAAAAATCCATCCTCTTCTCCATCTCCAACAACCAATTTCGGCATCCAAAGGATTTGGAGAACCCTTGAATGGTGATGGTCTATACTTATGAAATTCATCAATTACCTTGAAATCATCACGTACAGGTGGATTTGATGGGTTTCCCTTAGCCTCACGCAAACTTGCAGTCATTTGCCGAATGGCTTCAACAAGTGCTTGATTCCCATTCTTACCATTCACACTACTATCATCATTATTTTTGAAGGTGATCCAGCCATATCCTATAAAGGATATAACAAACAATTCATCAAGCCACCTAAGCGTACAACTAATGATTCAAATGAGTTCAGATATGCCACACAAAAGTCAAGCCAAAATTCGAGCAACACAACAATGTCATAGCAACAATCAAGCAAACGATTCAAGCAACATTACAAGCAATCAACCAATGGGTTTTCTAAGAAAAGTCAGACTAAGGTCCCATGTAAGATCTAAACTAATGCTCTGATACCAACTTCTAACACCCCAAAATCCGGAGTACGGTTTTTGCCCGAATCCTAGAGGTTACGGTGGGTCTCGAAACTTTAAGTTATTTCTTAACTCACACTTCATTCACTAAAATTGATAATAAGGCCTGGGTGTGTACAATAAGGTGCTAAATAAACTTCTTGAGTAATATGATTCAAAAGGTACAACTTAGAATGGTTAAATAACTGAACACAACAAAAACTAGACAAAAAAAGTCGCAAGATTAAGTCTCTAACAGCCTAACTTGCCAGAGCTCTACATACTTCGTTAGGGCACGAAATTCAACACTTAAGCCCAATTTAGTAACTAGAAAGAATAAGATTTCAAATGCAATTGAAAAATCTAAATTCCAAGTTCAATAGGTCAGTGAAACGTTTGTACGAAAAGTGGACAGAACTGGAGTCCTGCAGTTTCCAGATCTGACGTACTGCACGTCAAAGGCCAATGCTCTTAAACGGTAATTCAGAACTCTATGAAATTTTAACCAGTTATAGTACAGACATAGAAAAACATTTCTCATGAAGAAAGCATTGTCTAAATCCTCACAGATTAGTGCCAGTTTTCACTGACAGTAGGCTACAGAACATCGTCAGAAAACTATGGTTTTTCAACATTCATTATTCAATATTGTTAGGGCATTGTCCGGTCAAACCCACTAGCGTTGGTATGTCAAGCTAGTTGTCAGTTTTAGGTGTCAAAACTCAATTCTTGATTTAGCCTACTAGAGTTTAGATTTCGGAATTGGGATATAGACAAAGTAGTAGAGACCTTGAAGACGAAGACTGTGAAGACAAAGAAGACATCAATTATTCTTCATCGACAAAAGGTTAGTAGGAGTTATGACTTTATGGATATTCTTCTATTCTACTTTCTCTATTCTTTCGAAATATAGTCGACTACTTTAGTAGTGTTAATAGCGATTGAGATCGTATTCTTGTGTAACGTGGCCTTGTGTCATGACCAGTGTTGGATCCCACAAATACTGTGAGTACAAGAATGAATGAGACATATTCGATGCATGTGTCCATCACAATGGTTTGCTTGCAAACTGTTAGTTGGATATGGATGAATCTAAAGGAGTACTCTTGAGCAAAGAGTCCATGGATCACAGCTGAGGACGTACACACGTCTAAGTTCTGGCTCAGCCCAGTACTTCCAGCGGAATCCAGATTTGACGAAATCTGACATGCGGGCGGTTCCCGAACCGGTTCGCAAACCAGAAACTCGGAATCTCCTAAGTTCGAAGTGCTGAACATTTCGCGAACCAGTTCGCAAACCGGAATGTCGGTTACTTTGTTGGTTGTCGGATTTAGTGAATATTCTCTTAGAATTTCACTCTGAGTCAAATTCCAAACTCCTTTATCTCTTAGATGGACTTGTGTAAAACATAAACTCTTTTGTGTTCCATCTAACGATCCTCAATGAGTCAATAAGATAAGATTATTTCTGGTCTGTTGGATTTCTATCTTGAAGTGTTTTTGAGCTAACAAAACACTTGGCAGATAAACTTAAAAAGAATTCCAATTGAGATTAATCTCTATTACTTGTTTATAAAGTTTAGGGTTTCCCTAGCTTGTGGGACAAGTAATTGATTGCTTTATTCCAAAGCAACCTATCTAATTGAGTGCTATAAATAGAGGTGTCAACGGACAAATACCGCAAGCATCAAGCATACGTGAAAGTCCTTAGGGAAGGTAGCGTAAACTCTTTTCACTTCGGTGAATGCTTGTTGTGGTATTGTCATCCTCTATAGGTTGCAGCTCTTCTGGGAACTCCCTACGACTATAAAAGACTTCTCTTGAGAGTTGGGAAGCACAGGTAGGAGATTGAAACCATCTTTGGTTGAAATCGGATTAACCTGTAACCTTGGTAACCTGATCACGTTCTTGTCTATTCTAAAGTCCGTCTCTTCTGATATACGGCTATTCAAGAACTGATACGTTACTCAACAAGGTTGGAAAGGTAGCAACGCACGGCTGCACTCGGTGTTGTAAGAC
>JAJJMA010033249.1:0-12074 GCA_023529015.1 Papaver nudicaule
TCATATTCTTATTCAAACAAGAAAAGCGGCAGAGATTTGTGTAGAGAGAGGTTCTACAACACAAACGTGCTCATAGTTTGTGGTTCTTCTAACCTATATATGGATGTCATGATGGGAAATTCTGTGAACTTTCTCATTGCAAGCATGAAAGGTTAAATGTGGAGAAATCTGTGACTCTTTCACGAGGGGATAGTCTGTTTGAAGCCGAAACGACATTTGCCTTGTCATTTTGGGAAAACATGGTTATTGGTAATCATATTAAAGTGGTGGATTAAAGTGTTGTTCTTCATTGTTGAGAATGGAAGAACACCACCAGGAAAAAGGAAGGTTGTACTCGCAACCCTTTGTTATAGACACTCAATAAATTGGTTGTAGTTATACCAATTAATAGTTCAAATTAAATTTTGATAGAAACAATGGACGAAAATAAACCTTGGTTGAAAGGTTTGGTTTTGAACGTCTATTGGTAAGTTGAGTGTATCTCCCAAATGAGAAGAATTTCGGTTTAATCCTTTTAACCGAGTCTACAAGACATCCTGATAGTGTTCCTCACAAAATTTCAGAATTTTTGGAATCACATAACTAATTGTTTGGGATTTTACGAAACTGAGTTTGTTTCTGAGAAAATTCTGAAGGAAGTTTTCAATCAGCGATAGAGATTAGGGTATATCTCTCAATTGAAAATGATTTTGGATAAATCCTTTTAACCGGGTATAAAGGATATCCTCATAATACTTCAAACCAAAATTTAGAATTTTTGGAGTTGTGGAAGTATTTTTAGAGATTTTAGAAAGTAGTGTTTCGTTTCTGTGAAATTTTGAAGAGCGGGAAAATCAGCCCTGATTCAGAGTGATTGTCCAATCTTCCTATTGCTCTTTGATTTTGTTTTTAGAACGAAACTTGGATTTCAAGATCTAATATTGAAGTGTCAATTTGAAATTCTCTAATTGGAATTACTATGTGGGAGAAATGGTAATTTGGAAAATGTTGCGCATATCTGTCTAGAAAAAATGACAAATGCGTTCAGACGGTTGCTTACTATGTACTTGGATTATTTTCCTTGATAGTATATCAATTGTATGGTTAGTGTGAAACCTCTCTGCTAATTTTTATCATGAATAACTTTTATCATGATTGAAGTAATTGATATATAAGGCACCTGTAGGTCCGGTCTTTGATTTCGTGAAATTGGGAATTGTCATGAAATGTCTAGGTCCGGTTTGTGATTTCGTGAAATTGGGAATTGTCATGAAATGTGCAAGTCTGGGTGTGATTTCATGAAAATGGGTAATATTCATGAAATGTGGGGGAAAGAATAGATGGGATCTATTATTACATAGTAATAAAATTCATTAGTAATGGATACATATGAAATGTGGTTCATATGGAAGTGGAACGTTGATGATTGACGTGTGAAAAATTAGATAATTTGTTCGCCACTGTGAGAATCCTAAGATATCAAAGAGAAATTGTGAAAATTACTCTATGCGGCATACAAAGACATACTTGAGATATCTTACGGTTGATGTTAAAAATCAATGTGTTTGTTGTAGAAAAATGCAATAACAAGGAAATCATCCAAATGAAGGTTGATTGGGAGATCAACTTTGGAGTCCAGCTTTGGACACAAAGCGGAAAAGAAGTAGAGTGACTTTGAAATTTCCTTGAACATATACTTGTGTGGGTAGAGTATATGCATTTTTCAAATTCAATATTGTTCTGATCAAACAATTATTTGGGAAAACACATGATTTAGGATGTTATGGTACGTCTCGATATACACATCGACGACAAAGAACCATAAAGAAATTGCTCTCAAGCGCGCGCGACTAATTGAGATTAGTGACTGTGATTAAGAACATCAAGTCAATAGATAAAGAGTTATCTAGAGAGCATGAATTGCTTCATCGAGGGAAATGGGATTATTGCCTACTATAGAGTAGTTTTACAGTGGAAACCCAACCTAGCGATTGGAGATCCCATGGTTATCTAGGTTCAAAAGGGCCAACCAAGCTGTAAATTTATACTCACCGAAAACACTGTGAGAGATTACTCTCTTTCCCATTTCTATGATGAAACAGTGTTGCCTGTCAAGTGAGAGGTTGAGAATTTTATCTTAATGATTCCTATAGATTAGTAAAAGAACAATTTTACTGATTAAAGTATGTTAGGATACTTTCAATAAGAGATCACCTATATGAGTGAGAAGTGTGGCCGCTTCTTTGAGAACTTTTAAGGCTAAGTTACTCTAAAGCACTCATAGAAAACCAGTATCGTTCAGGGCCGGAAAGAACACAACCGAGAACCGGATATGTAAGGAAATAAACTGTGTGATATCTATTGCATCGGATTACATCATAAGGTTGAATAGTTCAAGACATCAAGGTCACTACGCAACTAGTAATCCCGGTAGGTATTCACTAAGGAAGATTCAAGGCTAACAACCATCTTTCCTGATGCAGCGATGCAGCGATGTTCCGCGCACAAACTCTTTTCTAGTGTATGCATTAAACTTTCATGAATTTCGATTCAATGTGGGGGATTGTTGGAAATTTGAATAGAAATTAAGTTTAACTTAGTTACAACCATCTTGTGAAGGGTTGTGTCTATTCATAAAATCCTTTCACTTAGAATTTGAATCATTGTATCCCAAGGGATGTGACTCTTCCAAAGGGATGTGACTCTTCCAAAGGGGTGTGACTATTCATGAAGAGACTCTTTGTTGATTTCTAAGAGTCACCAATCATGTATATAAAGCCCACTCTTGATTCATTGTAGCAAGTGAAAAATATGTGAGAAACATGTGAAAAATATGTGAGAAACATGTGAAAAACATGTGAAAATCATGAGGAAAAATGAATAAGAAAATGTGGAAAGGAAGAGAAACATAGAGAAAGAAAAAGAAAGCTAAGTAGACGTACTTAGAGTTTGTTCTTAAGGAGTTTGTGCTACATCAATTCGCGTTCGTTATTGGTGATCATCGAAGTGCTGCGAAGAACACCAATGGTATTGTTGAATGCTGGAGACATATGCCGTTAACTGTATCAGCATTAAGTACAGGGCATTAAATGTCTTAAGTATAGAGATTACTCGCCTCAATACACCCAAGTAAGTTTGTTAAGAATTATAGAATTTCTCTTTCTCATTCTATTCTTCTTGTTTTCTTGTTTTGGTTTCTAATAACCAAGTATTACGGATGCGTAATACATAGATGAAGACCAATGTTACGTAATGGTAACGAGTTGGCAGAAATAATACACGGGTTGTATTATTGATGGAATCGGTAACGAAAATATTTTTCCAACACAAACTAAGTGTCACTTGGTCATCATCAGAAAGGTGTCTCAAAACTCTTCACACACACACAAAAAATATGCAACGGAAACATAAAATAGTTAATCCAAAATCATGCATCACGTGCTTGTAGACAAGTAATTTACAAGGCATAAATTTATAGAAATCGGGTTATAAAAGCTGCTTAATTTATGTTTGATGAGTTTCCATTTCTCAAACTTTTAGAAGTTAACAGGTATAAATTACACAATATTAATGAAATTGATTTCTGAGATGTTGGAGAAAGCTGGATATTTTTTAATACGAACTATAGGCTGTTAAGAAGAAATAATAGATAGGATTTATCTTAGAACTTTTACATTTATACCTATACTTGTAGTTGTTGTAGCATCATTCGGGTTTACATGGTCAGATGTTTTACGGGTGACATATTTTGTGTTGGGTATCTCATGGTGGTTGCTTTGTATTGGTGTTATATTCCTGTGTAGTATTCTTAAAGATGGAATGAAAATCGAATCAATAAAAGTAAACATGACCGGATTGTGGACTGGGCGGCTGCTGAGAAGGGTTTTAGAAATGTGTTTTTGGAGTCAAATTGTTGAATCGTTGGTTTACAAAGTCAGTAGAGTTTGTAATGATTCTGCTCACTTCATAGCTCACAGGGCAAGGACCAGGCAACCAGTTTTGAGTATTATGAGTGGTATCCATCCACCCGATATCAATGAATATATTAGGAGGGATAATAATTGTATTTCAAATTTGTTTTAAATAAATTTACATTTTTGAATAAAATCAAAAAGAAAAAAAGGAAAAAGAAAAAAAGTAATTAGCATGGTACATACTAGTATATAGACGGCGACATATGTCTATATTTCGGCGCTTCAGAATTGTTTTACATGATACTATTTTGAATTTTGAAGTAATTGTTGATCAGACAATAATTTAATTTAGGTGTTATGATTACTGCAAACCTGACCTGGTTTCAATGCTAATCGCCAGGTCCTACAGGTTGGGTACACAGTAATACAGTATGCATAAGTTTGGTCATAGACAAAAGTTAAAACAAGGAATTCTCAGTTCACAACAACTATTCGTCGTGATGACTGATGATGGGAGAAGTAATTTCTTCATTTTTCTCATCTGTATTGGCCAGCTCTCTCATTGTCTTTCTCTTTGGCCATTAACTGTTAAGCAGAAGACAAACTTCAGTTTATTCTCATTTGGCTACCTTTCAAATGATGTCTTTTTTTTTTTTTTGGTTCTCCTCTATTGTAACTGTTTGTATACTTCCTTTGCAATACATCCCAATCAGAATACTAAAATATATATGTATGAGCGCTCATCACGTGCAGGGCACGTGCACTTTACTAGTTTGTTTTAAATAAATTTACATTTTTGAATAAAATCAAAAAGGAAAAAGAAAAAAAGTAATTAGCATGGTACATACATTGGCTCGGTAGAAAAATAGAAACATGATCTTGTCACCCCAATTCATTTTCAATGAAAGTGTCAAATGTGAAGAGTTTACTTGTCTAAAAACTCTAAACTGGGAAGATCAGATCCGTCAAAAGGTGTAGTGTAATGTGGGTCAAAAGTCATATGTCCTTTAACGTTAGTGATTGTAATGCGCCCTTGTCTGTGCAGAGTGCAGTAGCTGGGATTTGCTCATTCTCCCTTGTCATTCCATGTTAACTACAAAGTTTATTTTTAATTCGAAAACGCTAGATGTAGAGCGTTTTAGGATAGAGCGTTTGTAGAGATGTGAGAGAGGGAGATAGAAATTGTGAGAGAGAGAAAAGAGAGAAAAGAGATGGTGGACCCCCCTGCATATCTGATGGTGGTGGGTGGTGCCACCTTCCTCTCTACAAACGCTCTACCCTAAAACGCGTGACACCAAGGGGCTCCGTTTTTAATTGGTGTTTCTCTGGAATAGACCAGACAGAAGTAAGAGGCAATAAACCGGTCTGTGAACTATCAACAACCCCTACTGATGGTTTAAGTAATGAGTCAGTATTTCAGAAAACTAAATATCTTTGGATTTTTATAGAGAGCTGTAAACTAGAAACTTGTTTGTCTTGAAAGGTACGGTTGCACCATTCATTCCAGATATGCCAACATTTTGTGGCAGCTACTTCAATTCCTGTCATATCACCTGCATTATTTATCCAAGCATTGTAATAATCAAGAAAGGGGGAAGTAGCAGATAGTTGATAGTTATTACCAGCCATAGGAGGGAGAAGCCAAATAGACTTAGCAAAACTGCAGTCAAAAAACAAATGCCTTATAGTTTCTTTTGCACTGTTACAGAAGATGCAGGTTCTAGGGATGTAGCGTATATGCTTTCCTAGTTTGTCTCTAATAGGAAGACACTACGCCACAGGGGCCTGTTTGTAACGGATATAGACGTTGCGCCGAATTAAAGCAACGTCTATTAGCGTTGCAAAAACGGCGTTACAAATTTTTGGCAACGTCTAATAACGTTGCTTTAATTAATTAAAGCAACGTAAGTTACGTTGCTTCTTCCGTTGCGCTTTTTTATTTACAGCAACGTAAGTTACGTTGCTCATTTTATTTAAAGCAACGTTTTGCTTAATTTAAACAACGTCTATAAACGTTGCAGAATATATAATTATAATTAAAAAAAATACCAAAAATTAAAAATACTAAAAAATTTAAAATACCGAAAATCGTATTAAAAAAAATACCAAAAATGTATTCCGTATTTCCTGTAGTCTGGATATAACACTGTACAAATTCCATCAAATTGATAAGATTCAAAACAAATTGATAACTACTGTACATGTCTGGATATAAAAGCATAGACCCGAAACCTTAACAAAATAAATCAACACCTTTACTGGTACATTATTGTGAAACTGTGAATCCACATCATATACCCGAAACCTGTGGTACAACAGTGTATCAATGATTAATTGCAAGTAGGAGGAAGAGATTAGACATGGAATTCAAATAATTAAACTAATAGAACCACTCATCATAGAAATGAACTCACACATAAGTCTGCAGGAACTCAAAATGGTACTTAACAGTATGCTTTGTGGTCCACACAGGAACTCAATGATTAATTGCAAGTATCGAGCAGTTTACGCACATTTGCCTGACTTGCCTCTCCTTTCAACTTACTTTGAAGTTTGGATATTGTAACATAATCCAGTGGGAGGACATGATACAGAGCCTGAATTTGAAATAAAATAAGATTCGACCTCATAGTAAAAGGACAGGAGGCAAGTCTTGGGTTTAAAACTATGCCTTATCTGCCTTGATGGATAAGTTACTAACATACAGTGGTAAGGTACCTCCCATTTATTGATTTATATATAAAGCTCAACTCACCTTCATGTACAAGTAGTCTTCATCGTTCCCTTGCTGAACTTTCTCATCAACTTGGTTTACTTGTACGTCAATCTCTTCTTTCACGACAATGTCCTGATTGAAGTTATGAGGTGGTAATGACATTAGCTTTAGACAATGATGATATGATGACCAAAAAAAAAAAAAACTAAGGGCAAATAAGAACGGAGAGAGAAACAACCTTCAGCTTGCTAATGAAGTAAGTATCCTTCCCAGTTCTTAACAGAGTTTCTTCGTTAACAAGTTTATCCATGATATCTGAAAGAAAAAATTAGTCAATATTTTGGAATAGAAAGATCTTTGCCAACGCTTCAGCTGCATATGTGGATTCAAGTTCTTTGCTCACCTTCAGTCAGAGCCTGCAAATCAAAACAAAATGAAACCTGAACTTAGTTCTCTGAACCGTATCACTGGAACATGAGAAGGAACTAACATTGCCTAATCACTAGAAAGATGACACCAAATACATTGTAGAGATTTTGCTGCAATTGCCAAAGATGTGGCATAAGGTGATCTGATTCCTCCCCATTCCCACAACTTTGGCTTGCATGCTGCAAAATCTGACTCAACAGAGTCACTTAGACAAATGCGACATTACTTAACAAATCTTGATTCAGGTTGTGATGTCTCCGGACAGATCTTGAGTCTGCTTACTCTATGCCTAATGTCATATAAATACGCCACCGGGAATCTTAGTTGTGGAGAATTCCCTCGCTAATTACATCGTTCGACAAATGTAGGCAGTCCATTTCCCTAACACTTATGTTCATAAGAATAGACTGGTTCTGTCTGGTAACCATGCTGGTAGTCCAACTGTTAAAACTGGTTATCACCATCTGCGGATGAGGTCCACCAGACTCTAGGTAGACAGCTACTCAAAATTTAAGTTTCTGCACATATTCGTTACTTGATTTGGATAAGTTAACTTCCGACCATACAACAATGACTGAAGGTCAGCTGACTAACCTGAAGGGTACCACGAGGAACAGCAACAGCCTCCCACTCATTTCCAGATGAGTCTTTATGACCTTTCACAACAAAACTCAGTGCCCTCACGCTAAAGATAATCTAACCATGAAGAACAAGCATAAATAGACAAAGATACAGTATACAAATATAAGCTACATCCGCATTTTCCAAATCTTCTTTTGTCTCTAAAAGAAGAGTATTACCTTTGCATCAGTGAAATAACCAACAACACAAATCTCCATTCCGAAGCAAGCTGCCTCAGGCACCAGAGGAATCTCCTCATACTCAAGAAATTCCACATAACCCGGATAATACCGCAAGAAAGCGAAATCATGAACCTGGAAAAAAAAACTATGCAACATTGACTTCCGGTTCTTAACATTTTCAATAATCGATACGAGAAAAAACAAAAATCAAAACAAATATAAAACACATACTAGATCTATGTAGACAGGTACTGCTGGAAGTGATTCTCCATTACTAAACTTAGCATCAATAATAACAGGTCCTGCAAATACACATTTATACAGATTTCTAAGTAGTAATTAACAAGATTAACAAACTGAGATAAAGAAAACTTTTAGAGAATTTTTACCAGTAGTGACAACATGCCGATTGGTGAGAATAATCCCACGCCTTTTATCAACGACAAATCCAGTACCAAAGTATACACCAGTTTTATCTATATCAAATGCTCTATTACATCTTACTGTTAACCACACTACAGACCGACTAACTTCGTATTTTGTTCTTTCCCAATCTTCATCTACTGGAGGATAACTTGACACCATTTGAGAACTAATTAAAACTTCAACAAACCTAGTAGTAAAATCAAAATCATATCTAACATTTAGAACAAAATTTATTCAAGAAAAACATACATAAGAATCAAAATCAGAAGGAAGAGTACCAATTTCTTCTTGAAATTCTGAAGGGAAAAAAAAAACACCTTTACAAGATTACAGGGATGGCTTTCATCGATTGAAACCAGCAAACTCTAATTCATTACAAATCCAGTAACAACCCAATAGAATCTGCTAATTAACCACAAAATTGAATCGAACTAAATTCAAAATCCTTACAAATCAGGGAACCCAATCAGATCAACCTACTACCACCTGCAGTGTAAATCAATAACAAAAGATAAAACATACATGCAAAAAAAAAAATCATACAAAATAAGTACAAAAATTAAAATCAATAACTGAAATCCAAATTGAAAACCTAAGAATCGAAAAACATATAAAACCCAAACATCTTTACTGTTATAAACACAAAAATGATGAGTGAAACCGGAATCTCAAGGTGATTCGTTTCATGAATCAACTGCGAAGATGGGTTTGACTATTATAAATACAACTGGATCTGATTTACCTATGACTGGGTTTGACTATTAAAAGATGGGTTTTGATCTGTGAGATGAGTTCAAGAGATCTCACAAATCTGATCGAGAAATATCCGAAACCCAGAGAAGAAGATAGAGTTGAGAGATATGTGAAGAAGATAGTTTCAGAGAGTTTCTTTGTCTGAGAACGAGGAAGAAGATAGTGTTCAACGAGATGGAACCATTAATAGGGATTAACAATAGAGAAGAAGATGAATCAAAAAGAAGATGAGGTGAGTTCAAAGAGGTGAGGCGAGTTCAGAGAGGTGAAGTGAGTTCAGAGAGTGAAGAAGAAGAAAGAAGAAGAAGATAGATCTGGTGCGAGAGAGAGGAGTTAGCGTTTTTTGTGGATAAGGTGCGAAAATAAAAATGAGAAGATAAATCTATATAAATGTAAAAAATCTATTTTCCGGTAAAAAGACGTATTAGCCCTTGAATGCGCAACGGTATTGGCAACGTTAATAACGTTGCTTAATTAATTTTAATAATTCCTAATTGGAGCAACGTTAAAAAAAATGCGCAACGTTATTTGACGTTGCCACGTGGGCAACGTCAAAAAACGTTGCAGATGCAAAAAAAAAAAAAACGTTGGGAATCCGGCCCTGTGGCGTAGTGAGCGGTATTAAGACATTTCCACAGGAAGATCTTTATACGCTGAGAAATTTTTAGATTCAAGAAATGTTTCCAGAACATAGTAGCTTCCTTGTTTACAGGTTCAGAGGTGTTGAGCTTAGCATAAAGACTTTTGACAGTAAACAGGCCATTGTTAGTAAGCTTCCACCTTAATTTATCCTTAGCTGAACAATGGAGATCACAGGCAGGGAGCCTGATTTGAATTATTATCCGGGCTATATATTTCATGGGAAAACAAAACGAAGATAGTATCCAAATTCCACTGATGTGTTGCAGATATAATCAAATCTGCAACCAGTTGGAATTAAAGTTTGTTATTCTCTTTTCGTTCTTTAGGACATAAAATCTTGGTTTGTGATGAATGACAACACTAATGATTAAAATTTTAAGCATGGCCTACATTCCCATCGATATATATTGTGACCACATCCACCAAAGCTCAGTCCACGCAGAACTAGGCACAAAAAGGTGGAAACAATCTAATCGCGCTATTCGGATAAAACAAAAAAAAAATCTAATCGCTCTATTTGTATTCATTAGCGTACACAAGGTTTTTTTTCCAACCTTTAACCCTTGCAATTACAACATTTTTTCTCGGCAAAAGTAAGAATTTTTTTCCTCGGCAAATATAATTGGCTCCACTCATAATATTATATACTCAATTGAATACGCAAAAGATAAAATGAGCTTGTTCCAATTTATTTTCAACATAGGTGAAGAGTTTACTTGTTTACACTACGCATATCAAATTAAGCGAAACGTGTGATACCCTATGGTATCAATGTCCAATCACACTAGATTTTCCACGGGATTTGCTCCCGGTACGTATAGAATTTTCGAATCATCTGTAGTTGAGAAAACCCCTTGTGATGCACCGATGCTTTGGATATTTGGACGATAAACAAAATGGAGGAATTAAGAGGGATTTAAAGTACGCATAAATGGGCTTTAGAGAACTAGGGGCAACTGTCGGCATTTATCCAGCCCAAGCTTTAACCATATGATCAGACCTTTGAAACGAAAGGTACCATCAACCGCACCACATTGTGAATCTTTTAGACAATGATTTTTGAAGCTCGTGAAATGCAATTCTTATCAGCAGCTCCCCCAAGCATATTCCCTTTGTAATTTTTCATCATATTAATTGTAGTGCCCGGCTTCCACCATTTTCACAAATACTTGAAGACTCTTCACAAAAAAGAAATGCAAATTTCATGCATCACATACTTTTACTCAAGTGTTTTGCATGCTAATACAATTTTAATTTGAAAAGAAATCTGGTTATAAAAGTTGCCAAGTTCATGTTTGAAAAGTGCTAAATATTAATTATTAACTTTGATTCAATCAAAAATATTATTTGAATTGATTTTGTGAGATGTCGGAGAATACTGAATACAATTCTAACCCAAGAAATATAATCCCATGATGAAAAATAAAGATAGTGGACGAAGATTCTAAAGTTAGTTCGCTGTTTGATTATCCTCCTTTAGACACAGTTGGCATTCGATATCAAGATTTGTATATCCCCTAATTAGATGTGCATGTTGCAAATTCAGGTTCTTCTTCATTGTTATGCAGTTTTTTTCTTAATTGTTATTGTTTGTTTTTTGTTCTAATTTCGATTTCTGGAGCACTCAACTCTACTTTTCAATCTCAAACATCCTCTTATGTCTAAGCTGCATTTGCTTTGGGAGTAATTCTGTCACTTCGGTCTGGTTTGGCTGTTTCCCTGAGATCTTGTTTTCCCTATGCACTTTCAATCCAACAATATTCTTCATTCTTGTTTCCATCGATCCCTGCTTTAGCTTTTGGAGATTTCAAAATATTTGGTCTCTGATTTTGCGGCTGCATGCAACCTTTGCGTCATACTCCGGTTCAGTTACAATCCCCCAAGCCACGGTTCCAACCATGTCAGCCCAAACAACCAATCCAACACCACAATGTCCATTTCACCACCCTAAACTCTTTCTCTGCATGGTTGGTAACGTATTATGTTCAGTTAACCCGTTACCTCGAGCTGCTCTTTCACTTTTTCTTTTTCTCAACTCGAGACAAGTTTAATCATTACTGGGATAAAATGAGGATTAAAAACTTGGGTACATCGAATATAAACCCCTCGTTTACATCCTTTACCAGTCTACCTTTCAATCATCACATGAAATCCGAGTCGGATTCCTTACTTTCAAAATCAAATAGTGACACAGTGGAGTTCCTGAAGAGATTGCGCAACTACATGGCTAGCCATGATGGAAACGTTGTAGTTGGGGATTTTCTTTTTCATAAGATAGGAGTTGTATTTCAAAAAGGGATTGGAGCTCAGCTTGTTGCCAGGCTCCCATCCAATTCTTGTAAGCTTCTTTCAGTTGATGATGATTAATAAAAGTTATTTTTTCCTCAAAAAAAAAAAAAAAAAAAAAAAAAA
>JAJJMA010033249.1:12174-44022 GCA_023529015.1 Papaver nudicaule
AAGATTCCGTCAACTTCTATGTTTGGAAAGTACAAAACTAACACTGATAAGCAAGGATTGCATCATCAACTGTCAATTTCTCAACTAACTGAAAAGCTTCAAGGACTCATGCAGGACCAGTTGGCGAATTGTGTGGCAGTTAAAGCCATTGCTGGAAATGTTTCTCTTGCTGGCTTACACACCATACTAACAACCTTATCGGAGCCAATGAAATTCCAGAATATCAAGACAACGGATTCATCTGGCATTTATCAGGTAATCTTTACGCGTAAGTCTCACAAAGATCATATTCTTGCCCAACAAACTTGGCATCACAATAACAGAATGTTGGTTCTCAAGGATTGGCAAAATTTCATTTCAAATCCAAGAAGTTGTTTCATGCATGCAATTTTTTGGATGAATATTATCAATATGCCTGATTCATCTAACATTGAGGATATGGTGAGCTCAATGTTTGTTACAACAGAAACTGGGTTCTCTCTTGAAGTTAAAGGGAGAAAAAATCAATTAGAGTTAAGATTATGATGGACTTGTGCAAACCTGTGGTTCCAGGATTTGAGTTTGAAGTTTTGGGAGTACTACCTTGGGTTCAGTTTGTTTACCAAAACATGCCTATGGTATGTTTCAATTGTGGGTTCTTAGGCCATTTAGAGAGAGACTGTACTGCAAATGTGAATCTACTCCGGCTTAACTTTCCTAGTTTTCCATTTCATCGACTTGATCCCAAAACGGAGAGGTATAACAAAGATTTCCTACAACTTTCCTTGGCTCCTTCGAATTCAGATAATATTATGGATTTTCAGTTCACTGCTTCTAAACCATCCTCTAAGCCTTCTAAGTTTTCATTGGACTCTGTTATGTATGCCACATTTAAAGCAAACAAATAAACTCGTGAACTTCAGAAGAAAGTACATGATAGTAGACTCAAGGGTAAGCTCTTTCAATACCTGTTTAATGATGTAGATGGTTCTCAAGGCCATGTTCCTATATTCCCTAAGGACAATTCTCAACCAGCTACGGAGGTACCAACTAAAGAAAAACAGAAGAATGGTTCACAGGGTATGTATGAAGGGAGGCTTAAACAAAGAAGAGAGAAACAAATAGACTTTATCCTTAGGCCGGTTCCAATGGAACCTAGTAAATGTGCCCCTTTGCAATCCTAGGTGGACTAGCAAAGTCAAAATGGGGCAGTGGATATCGATGGAAATTCCATCGACAGATGGAAAAAGCATCGTCGATGGAAATTCCATCGACGTCGATACTATTTCCATCGATGTCGATGGAATTTCCATCGACGATGCTTTTTCCATCTACCAACGGTAATAATTTGAATTTACCATTTTACTATAAAATGCGGTAAACTTGAATTCAAAATTCACACCAAAGTTTTCACTCTCTCTTTAGCTTTCTACCCTCTTCTGCTCTCTTCTACTCTCTTTTAAAAATGGGAGAAACATCCAAATTTGTTAATTGGTCCAGAGTTGTGGCAGAAGCTGCCGAACAAAGATATTGCGAGGGATACAAAAAAATAGAGGAATCCAATAAACAGAGGAGAATTCAAGTTTTGGAAATTAACGAGGTCAAGGTTCCAGCTAGAAAGCAAAGAAAGGTTCAAGCAAAAGGCAAGGAAAATCTCAAACCTCAACATATGAAAGTGCAACCGAAAGGTAACTTGAGAATTATTAAAACTGGAAAAAATCCAGGACAAACATACAAAGAACGAACCGAATGGAAGTTGCTTCAGTTGAAAAAATTCAATAAGGGTTCAAAGATAGTGAGAGAGCAACAAACTGAAGTTCCTGAAGAAGATAAACCAGTGTTTGAAGATGGGCAGAGATTTTTCGCCAAGTCTATTTTTATGTATTAGATTCCTATGGAACCTAGAAAACAAGCCCCTTTATTTAGTTAGTGAAAATATATTATGTAAAATATCTAAGAAATATGATGCTGTAAAAATTCTAAGAAATGCGATGAATGTTGGAATCCTTTCTATATAAACATATTTCTTAAAAAAAAATAATCAAATCAATCAATATGGGTTCGCAGTTTATGGAATCCGATGATGATCTTGCTCTTATCAATGATTTCGTCTCCGTTCCTGTACCAGGCGCACAAGAGTTTAGGCATGCAAGTTTTGACCGGCATACGAGTTTTAGCACAAGAGTCAGAATTGCAAGGATCCTGAATGATTGTCGTATACTTGGAAATTATGTGCGTCAAGTTGCCGAAGAACAATGGGGATGGGAGGAAGAACAAGTCGAAGCTTTGGCATCTACCCTCTATAATGAAGAACAACCAAGGGTGTTTGCATTATGGCGTTGCTACCGCGTGTTAAGACAAAGTCTACCTGGATTTTTCTAGAACAAACATCACAACCAAATCGGCTTTAATTGTGCGATAGTAATGTAATTGGGTTATTTCAAATAAATGATGTACTCGTCTATTCTATCCATGTAACTGTTGAAAATCCTTGCACTGAAGTCGTTGAATGCGCCCATGAACAAATCCTACTGCACATGCAAAAACATAATAAGTAATGGTACGGGAGAAAACACATGCAATCCTTGTTGTTTTCTCCCCTACCTTTACCTTACTATGTTTTGGCATCAATGCGATTCCCAATAAACAATCCTTGCACTGAAGTCATTGAACCGGCCGAACAAATCCTGCACAAGCAAAATCATCACATGACAATGGTAGACGATAAAATTTGCAAAGCTTGCTGTTTTATCGTATACCATTGTCACGTTGATGGTTTTACATCGGTGCAATGCATAATAAAACAAGCCTTATTATGTTATGGCCTAACACAGTCATTTATCTTGGTAGAGGTCAGCCGCCCGTAGTAGCGGTAGTGCGACCTTTACCAAAGATAAAGGACTGTGTTAGGCCAGAACATAAGGCACTATGTTTGACGAACTCTTCTCATCAACCCACATAACGATTAACAAGAAAAGTTTCCAGGACACGGTAATGTCGTTCGTACTTGAATTTCTTTCCTTTAGATCGTTGCCATTCCTTCAAAGTCCTGGCATGATTCTCATCATCGGTATCTCCCGGAAAATGATGTGCTTTGATCCATCTCCCCAAGTGCATAAATTCATGGACTCTTAGGTGTATTTTTCTCCAACGCGACCACAACGTAGACAGATCACGCACGACTTTGGAAGTACGTCTATCTAATTTGAATTATGCAGTGACAGTAGTCCACAACTGTGGTTCATTTACTTTAACCCGATTACGTTTCATATCGTTCGGGGTCGGATAGAAAATCATATAGTTTGTACAAAGACATAAATCTTCATTCCACGTAAACTTAGGACGAGGTTTAGGTGCATCTGGTAATGAATCTAGAGGATTTGCTGGTTTTTTCGGTGCAGTTGTTTTTTTTTTATGACGAAGAAGAAGAAGAAGTTGTGGAAGATTTGCATCGCTTTGGGTTACCATATTGTCTAGGAGGAGTGGTATACCATCTCTTAAATGGAGGAGGAGTGAATAAAGGAGGAGGTTTCGATGAAGGTTCAGTGTAGTAGTAGTTATGGACTAATTTTGCCGTTCTGCTTCGAAATTTAGGTGATGCCGGAGGAGTACCGAGTAAAATAAAGTTTGGAGGAGAAGATGGTGGAGTTGAATATGATGTTAGAGTGGCTTGGGAAGATGAAGGATATGACATTACGAAAAAAATTGATTTATCAAATGAAATCGAGAGCAAACTAGAGAAATACCGAACTAAATTGTGAGTGAATGAAGTGAAGACCAAGTTTGAGTTTATATAGGATTGGGGCGTGAAATATAGGCCGTTGGATGACCCTAATCTCCTCGATGGAAATTCCATCGTCGATAAAAATTCTATCGACCTCGACACTTTTTGTATCTGTCGATGGAATTTCCATCGACGATACTATTTCCATCTGACGTTGCAAAGTTGCAAATTTGCAACTTTGCAATGTCAAAACACCTGTTTGCTAGGTCCATAGCCAGCGAAAACACCCTTAATTTGGGTTTTTGGTGTCCCATAGGAAGGGGCCTTAAGGATAATATTATCTTGAAGGGGTGCCACAATCAGAGAAGCGGGTGAACATAGATAATTCAAATCAAGCGGCTATGGAAGGGAATATGGATCTGGATACTCACATCCTACACCATCTGGATAGGTTGGATCAGGCCCAGAAGAAAGACACATCCCAGCCGGGTTTTCTCAACCCGAATTTTGGCAATCTACCCAGTTTCCTTGCCACTTCTTGGATTCTACCAGTTTGTGAATTTGTTAAAAAAGAAGAGGCTTCAATTGATATGCATATTGCACTGATTCATGGAATTCCCAAAGTGGCGGTCACATATACCCACAAGAAGGGAAAAAAGATCTCCAAAGGTAAGGAAATGGTTCAGGATTCTTCCATTAGTCCAAGTGCTGATTGTACAAGGTACTACTGAAGATCCTACTACAGGCTCGGCTAGAATGGGAGTCAAAGAGATTCAAGCTGAAGGATCAAGAAACTACCCCATTGTAGTTAATGCACAACATAAACAAGATGAGTCAGAAAAAAATCAGGAGCCTATCCTAAAGACAAATGCTAGAAGAGCAAATACAACTACTAAGAATTTCACTGCTCAGCTAGAATCTCAACCTTCTCCTTCTTTTGCTGCACCACCACCTCCCGGAAATCTCAGGAAAATGAAACATGTTGATCAGCTGAAAGCTGTGGCATGTGCTCTATCCTTGGCACAACCTACCTTTGAAATCCCGACTGCAAGGCTTAGGAAACAGCGTTCTCCTAGAAAATTCTCAACACCATCTAAAGTTACAACTGGAGAATTCAGACCGATCTCCATTGACATCAACTGCATTCCTAATCCATTTGATAAATCAAGGACACAAACAATGGGAAAGGAAGAGGGTGCACCAGGTTGGAGGATGACTTGTGCGGATGTGTTGGAAGAGGAAAAGGATCTTGAATCTTCCGCCATCATTACACTTGCTTCTGGAATGCGAACTTTTGGAAACAACCAAAGCTCGCACAAAGAATGATCACTTTGGCGGAGGGGGGAGTCTGGTTTGCTGTCAATGGTTGTGCATCTCCCTAACCAACTATCTCATGTTGGCGGTTACACTGTTCTCTACTTTACTTGGTGGATTTCTGCTTCTTACGGATACGGTTCAGGATGTCGGGTCAAGGGTCACTATATCTTTGGTCATTGTTTCAAAAAATTGGATGCATTTTCTAGTGTATCCGTCAGCAAGGCCATCTCGTCTTGGCACCAGGTTGTTGGTTGATGACTACGCTGGTGTAAGTTCAAGGCTACTACTACTTGGGGGTTTAGGTGTCCGGTTTGGAAGGAGCATACTCAATTGAAGTTAGAGATGTGGCGCAACAACAACGGTTTGATAGTTCCAGGGTTCGTCCGTTTGTGCATATGGTTTGGATTCGAGATTAGAGTCTTATATGTATTTGTAATTTTTTGCTCTTATGCTACGGTTGCAACAACACTAAAATATAACTCTTCTCTTGCTAGTTAAATAAAATCCAACCTTTCAAAAAAAAAAAAAAATCCTCCTTTAGACATTGTAAGTTTATAAGCGGAAGACAATCAAGGTCGTTCTCAACCTAGATAGTTTAGAAGGAAAAAATATAAAAAATAAATAAAAAAGAATTCCATTCTAACTTCTAACTCTTGATAGGAGTATGGTAACTGGTAATTGCTTGAAATATTCTAATTTCATTATGTTAATGCGTTAGTTACTTAATTTATTTTGTTTATGTTGGGATTTTTAGACATTCTAATTTCATTTTAATTTTGTTCTTGTTAATTTCACCTAAGTTTTTTTTTCTTTTTTTTTTTTCTTGAAAGCGAACGGATCAATAAAACTAGAAACTTAATATAAAAGGCTTATCTATTTGTATTGTCGGATTAGTCACACTTTTTTTTTTTTTTGAATGAGAAAGATTATATTGATAATGAAAAGGAGTTACATGGTGAACAAAAATACAGAGGAGCCCTTACCCATCCTCAAGGAAAACATAATCCTTTCCCTTGGTATATAAATTCAAAAATGATATATACTCCGGGTCCAGCCCCGCCCATTTTTCCGACAACAAAAGGGAGAGAGAAAACAACGGGCTCCACCAACCTGCCACCCCTGGAAAGTAGAGGGTGGGGCTTTACGGTTCAGTGGAGACCCATTTTCTGTCTCTATTTGTGTAAATCATTTTTGATATGAATATACTAGACTCCATAGAATTTAGTCATACTCTACAAAGATTTACTTTACTGGGCATCAGTAAGGTACTTGAGTACAGTATGATACAATTGATGGATCTACAAACCATGAGCTGAAGTTGTATGTCCTCTATTTTTCTCATCATCACTAGATTAATTGAAGGTGTTACTTGACGTCACATAAGCAAAATCACCCAATCATTTTATTGCTCTTAGTTAAAAGCACATGCATCCCTCACTCTCTCTCTCTAAAAGAATTCATACTTTAATCATAATCAACAAAATTATAAGAATTAGATGGAAGTGCGGCAAATATTTATTTCATTTTCTTTTTTTTAATATACGCCAGAGATTTTCACAAATATTTAAAAGTGACTCTTCATCATAAAAATATGTGCCTATGAAATTCTTCACAAAAAGAATATGCAATCAAACATAAAAATGTTAATGCCAATTCATGCATCAAATAGTTGTACACAAGTTACAAGCTGATATGTTCAAGTTTAAAAAAATCTGGCAGCTCATTTTATGTTTGGGTAGTTTTTCATTTCTTAGTGATCCTCAGAATTTTACAAGCTGACAAATTACTAAATGTGCTAAAATTAATTGGATCAAAAATATTGCTTCTGAGATGTTGGAGAAAACTGGATACAATATTAACTCAAAATAAGAGTACAATGATTCTCAGTATACGAATTTGATTAGATGGCAGGCTCTGCAAGATAGTTGGATTTTGTAGCACTAGATAGGTCATAGTTTAATTAGACCTCACGCATAATGATCATTAGTAAACCAAGATTTGATTACTCTCGCATATTCGTCACTGAGGCCCCTTCCTATGGAGACATTATAACACAAATTTTGGCTATTTTGGCCGACAATGGACCTAGCAAATAGGGGTTTTGACGTTGCAAAGTGCAACGCCATATGGAAAAAGTATCGTCGATGGAATTGAAATTCCATCGACAGATACAAATTCCATCGACCTCGATGGAATTTCTGTCGACGATGAAATTTCCATCGAGGAGATTAGGGTCATCCAACGGCCTATATTTCACGCCCCAATCCTATATAAACTCAAACTTGGTCTTCACTTCATTCACTCACAACTTAGTTCGATATTTCTCTAATTTGCTCTCGATTTCATCTGATAAATCAATTTTTTTCGTAATGTCTAATCCATCATCTTCCCAAGCCACTCTAACATCATATTCAACTCCACCATCTTCTCCTCCAAACTTTATTTTACTCGGTACCCCTCCGGCATCACCTAAATTTCGAAGCATAACGGCAAAATTAGTCCATAACTACTACTAAACTGAACCTTCATCGAAACATCCTCCTTTATTCACTCCTCCTCCATTTAAGAGATGTTATACCACTCCTCCAAGACACTATGGTAACCCAAAAGTTAAGCGATGCAAATCTTCCACAACTTCTTCTTCTTCGTCAAACCGCACCGAAAAAACCAGCAAATCCTCTAGATTCATTACCGGATGCACCTAAACCTCGTCCTAAGTTTACGTGGAATGAAGATTTATGTCTTTGTACAAACTATATGATTTTCTATCCGACCCCGAACGATATGAAACGTAATCGGGTTAAAGTAAATGAACCACAGTTGTGGACTACTGTCACTGCATAATTCAAATTAGATAGACGTACTTCCAAAGTCGTGCGTGATCTCTCTACGTTGTGGTCGCGTTGGAGAAAAATACACCTAAGAGTCCATGAATTTATGCACTTGGGGAGATTAAACAAAGGTCATTTTCCGGAAGATACCGAAGATGAAAATCTGGCGAGGACTTTGAAGGAATGGCAATGATGTAAAGGAAAGAAATTCAAATACGAACGACATTACCGTGTCCTAAAAACTTTTCTTGTTAATCGTATGTGGGTTGATGAGAAGAGTTCGTCAAACATACTGCCTTATGTTCTGGCCTAACGCAGTCCTTTATCTTTGGTAAAGGTCGAACTACCGCTACTACGGGCGGCTGACCTCTACCAAGATAAATGACTGTGTTAGGCTAGAACATAATAAGGCTTGTTTTAGTATGCATTGCACCGATGCAAAACCATCAACGTGACAATGGTAGACGATAAAACAGCAAGCATTGCAAATTTTATCGTCTACTATTGTCATGTGATGATTTTGCTTGTGCAGGATTTGTTCGGCCGGTTCAACGACTTCAGTGCAAGGATTTCAACCCACGATTGTTTTTTGGGAATCGCATTGATGCCAAAACATAGTAAGGTAAAGGTAGGGGAGAAAACAACATGGATTGCATGTGTTTTCTCCCGTACCATTACCTATTATGTTTTTGCATGTGCAGGAGGATTTGTTCATGGGCGCATTCAACGACTTCAGTGCAAGGATTTTCAACAGTTACATCGTTTATTTGAAAAATAACCCAATTACATTACTATCGCACAATTAAAGCTGATTTGGTTGTTATGTTTGTTCTAACCCACCTAGAAAAATCCAGGTAGACTTTGTCTTAACACGCGGTAGCAACGCCATAAAGCAAACACCCTTGGTTGCTCTTCATTATAGAGGGCAGATGCCAAAGCTTCAACTTGATCTTCATCCCATCCCCATTGTTCTTCGGCGACTTGACGCACGTAATTTCCAAGTAAACGACAATCATTTAGGATCCTTCCAATTCTGACTCTTGTGCTAAAACTTATGCCTGCCAAAACTTGCATGCCTAAACTCTTGTGCGTCTGGTATAGGAACGGAGACGAAAGCATTGATAAGAGCAAGATCATCATCGGATTCTGTATACTGCGAACCCATATTGATTGATTTGATTGTTTTTTTAAAAAAAGTTATGTTTATATAGAAAGGATTCCAACATTCATCGTATTTCGTAGAATTTTTACAGCATCATATTTCTTAGATATTTTACATCATATATTTTCACTAACTAAATAAAGGGGCTTGTTCTCTAGGTTCCATAGGAATCTAATACATAAAAATTGACTTGGCGAAAAATCTCTCCTATCTTTAAACACTTGTTTATCTTCTTCAGGAACTTCAGTTTGTTGCTCTCTCACTATCTTTGAACCCTTATTGAATTTTTTAAACTGAAGCAACTTCCATTCGATACGTTCTTTGTATGATTGTCCTGGATTTTTTTCCAGTTTTAATAATTCTCAAGTTACCTTTCGGTTGCACTTTCATATTTTGAGGTTTGAGATTTTCCTTGCCTTTTGCTTGAACCTTTCTTTGCTTTCTAGCTGGAACCTTGACCTCGTTAATTTCCAAAACTTGAATTCTCCTCTGTTTTTTGGATTCCTCTATTTTTTTGTATCCCTCGCAGTATCTTTTTTCGGCGGCTTCTGCCACAACTCTGGACCAACTACCAAATTTGGATGTTTCTCCCATTTTTGAAAGAGAGTAGAAAGAGCTAAAGAGAGGGTGTAAACAGAGTGAAAGAGAGCAGAAGAGGGTAGAAAGAGCTAAAGAGAGAGTGAAAACTTTGGTGTGAATTTTGGATTCAAGTTTACCGCATTTTATAGTAAATGGTAAATTCAAATTATTATCGTTGGTAGATGGAAATTCCATCGACATCGATGGAAATTGTATCGACATCGATGGAAATTGTATCGATGTCGATGGAATTTCCATCGACGATGCTTTTTCCATCTGTCGATGGAATTTCCATCGATACCCACTGCCCATTTCATCTTTGCTAGTCCACCTAGGATTGCAAAGGGGCACATTTTCTAGGTTCCATTGGAACCGGCCTGAGTAAGCCAAGATATGAGTGAATGTTTGCATTAATCTCTGGTCCGAGCAGATGTGGGTGTGGCCGTCCATGGGATTTAAAAAAATGAATGTATTACTAAGAAGAATTGCATCACTACAATAAATAAACGCTTCATTTCTTGAGCTGGATATATTGCATCTGTCAAACTTCGGTGAGCCAGTTGTTTTAGGTGTAAAACAATAAAGAGAATCCGAGGGGTAAAGTATGAAGTGTGATGATATAATAAAGATTATGATGAATTCGAGAGGTCAAGATCGAACAAGACTCACCTAAACCAAGAAATGGCCGTTCGGGTATTGCTTCAGTTACAAGAAGAGGATATAGGGTTGGTTTAGGGAGGGAAGCAGAGAAAGATGAGATCAGAAAATTGCTATTATTTTATGTGATGGTGATGATTGAATTGCTAAAGAAGATTGGATATTCAGTTCTCACTAGATATTAAATGCTGAATGAGAAGAGTTAATCAATTATCGATGAGATTGATTGGTTGAACTTGCACTGAATTAAACTGTTGAACTTGTTTGTTCTGTTTTTCCAAACTGGTCGAGTGACCTATTTATAGCAATAGAATTCCAACTGATCTCGTAAGAAATGGAAGAAGTGGAAGAGTGGGAATGTGGAGTAAGTGGGGCAAGTCTTGCGGCTATATTAGGGAAGAATGAACCGCCCACTTTCTCATCCCCTCTTTTCAGCAACGTTCACACGACTTAGCTTTCTTTCTCGTTAAGTGATTGAGCCGTTGCAATCACACGTGCCGTAGACCGCCAAACCAAAACCCTAAAGAATATCCCCCCATGTAACTTACTTGATTCTCGTAAGATTTGTTAAATTTGTTAAGTCAAATATGATTAAGTGCAAGTCGTACCAATTACTGGTAAACTTAGGACTTTGCGATAAGATAGAGATTAAGCGATAAGCTTTGAATATCTCTTTGAGATTTGGTTTAAGGATTGAGCCGGGCAATCGCCATTTAAACCAATGAGATAAATCTAAGGGTTGAGCTAGCAACCGCCATTAGATAAGATAAGATAAGTCTAAGGATTGAGCTATGCAATCGCCAATTAGACTGAGAGGATTTCAGCAACTCTCTGTGGCAACAGTCAAATAAGTACGACTTTCAGTTTGCCATGAATATGAGAAATTGGCTTGTGGCATGTAATGCACCAATTCTCTGAGTAATGAAGACATATGAATGTCTAAAATAATATAAGTCATAGCCATGAGCCATGATTAAGAATTATAGCACTGATTTATAGAAGCAAGTCCATAATCAGGAAAAACAGACGAATGATGCTATCACAGCGTAGCCATCATCAAGAATGCATAAGCATTGCCAATACAAGACCTAAAGATAGGCCATAATAATCACAATAAGCCATATTGCATGGTATAATAATCTTATTGAGAAGTTAGGTATGAGGCGCGAAGGATAAGCCATAACATTTATGTTATTTTCAGATTTCTGGACAGTTTGCATGTTGTCAATTAATAAAATCACCCAGGCCAGACCATATTAGATAAAATTCTGAATTTTTAGTATGTTGTAGGGAACTCACAGAGGAAAATATTTCGTGAAGGAAGCGCCCCCTAATTCCTCACGGATTGGGCTGTAAAAATCACGTCATGAGGAAATACGTGAGCTGAACTGCCAGATTTCCGAACTTGATTATGAAACTAGAGTATTATGGACTTAATAAAATCCATAATCCTCTAGGATTTGGATCAGTGGGACCCATAAATAGGGGGAGGCTAGGAAAAGATAAACTCTAGCTCAAAGGGGCAATGGTAGCCACGAGAGAGAGGGAGGCCACAAGCACAAGCAAGGGAAAACCGTAAGGCCTCCAAGGTTTAGCCGCGCCCTGACTTTGGGCCTCCAAGATTTGGCCAAGGCAAAGTCATGGGGCTCCAAGATTTGGCCAAGGAAAAGTCATGGGGCTCCAAGATTAGGCCAGTGCAATAGCGTGGGTACCCATAATCAGGCCAAGGAGGTGGCGTGGGCACCCAAGTGCCAAGGCACGCCAAAGACATGGATATCCAAGATTAGGGCAAGCTAGAAGCATGGGCATCCAAGGCTAGGGCAGGGATTAGCCATGGGCCTCCAAGGAGAAAGGGCGTGAGCATAGGGACAAGTAATTGTCGTGAATAGAGCTTGGGCATAGGCGGGGCCGTGAGGACAAGGAAGAGGCCAAGCTAGTGGCCGTGGGAATAAGCGCAGGCCAAGAGGATGGATAGCCAAGCTAATGGCGGGGATAAGTGTTGGGCTATAGGCCAAGAGGAAGATGGCGTGAGGCATTGGCGGGGTTAGGCTCTGGGGCTATAGGCCAAGGAATGATGGCCAAGGTGTTGGCGGGGTTAGGCTCTGGGGCTATAGGCCAAGGAATGATGGCCAAGGTGTTGGCGGGGTTAGGCTCTGGGGCTATAGGCCAAGAGGAGGATGGCGTGAGGATAAGGCTTAGGCTAAGGGCGTGAGGGTAATATGTGGCCAAGGTAATTGCGGGGGTAAGCGCAGGGCTATAGGCCAAGATGATGACCGTGTATACCCCTAAGACCAAGAAGTAGCCGTGTACACCCCTAAGGCCAAGAAGTGGCCGGGTACCTCCCCTTTGCTAGTGGCGTGAATGGCCTGGGTTTGGCTCGAGCATGAGCTAGGCTAATGCACATGCTTAGGTATTTTTACGTATAGGCTAGGGATATAGACCATGCTACTAGGCTAGGGTCGTGAGATATCAAATCATGGCTAACGGCAACCAAAATATCTTATCCCTAACATAAAATAAATTCATACCTTGTCTCAAGTTGTTCCAGGACGCCAGAAATTGATGCGAAATTACTCCTGTGACCTCCTCGCCAAAAACCACCATCAACACCAGTTACATACAGAACCCTTTTTTTTTTTTTTAATAAAAGGGTTCATCTTTTATAATCATCATCAACTGAAAGGAGCTTACAAGAATTGGATGGGAGCCTGGCAACAAGCTGAGCTCCAATCCCTTTTTGAAGTACAACTCCTATTCTATGGAAAAGGAAATCCCCCACTGTGACGTTTGCATCATGACTAGCCATGTAGTTGCGCAATCTCTTCAGGAACTCCACAGTGTCACTACCCAACTCCCCCAAGGTGGTAAAAGCCAGCACTCCAAGGCCAAATCCCTGGGCAGTACATTTCTCCAAATACTTGTCTTTTTTGCGAGCGACCGCGTCCTCAATTGCCTTGCCAGGAACAAAAGCGCGCACCCCAACGCCTGTAAAAGGTGAAACAACTGTGATATCCATACACACATCATGTCCATTATCCCAGTTATACACCAAGACATCTGCAGGTCTCAAAGCTAATCCGGTATCTGAATGGAAACCCAAATCAACCTTTTTCCTAGCTGGGACACCCGCACGATAACAAATATCAGCAAAGGTGTCACGAACCAGGTCATGTCTATACTTGAGACCAATGCCACTTGAGCAATGCCAGGCATGGTCCCCAAAAATATCCATCTCCCTACCACAACTGGTACAACTGTCACCATCCTCGAAAAGAGGGATCCCAAGCCTATAGCGCAAGATAGCTCTGAAATGTCGAGCCCCAAGTTTTTGGTTAAGCCCAACAATCGGAATGGCCAACAAATAATCTTGTGCATGCTTGATCCTGTTGCTCTTCCACAGGGATGAATCCCGTTCCGTCATAACAAACTGATTAGGTAGATCTTTCTTCACTGCATTGAAGTATTTGATTGCCAAGGAACTCATAGAATGGGGGGCAATATCATCAATGCATAATGAAGAACTCTCAATACCACATACCTTTTTGTATGAGGCAAGTGCATGATCAAAACTGAGACTCAAATCGGACACACCAGACTGTTTTCCTGTTGAGCCCTTGTTTGGAAGCAAGATGCCAAATAGCAATACTGCATAGTATCCTCCATGGTGTACACCCCTAGTCCACCACACTTGATGGGAAGTGTAGCAAGCCTTTGTTGCAGGAGACCAAAACCCGGCCCATCCCCCGTAACAATATGTCTAAGAAACTGTTTGAAGTGATTATCAAAAAGAACGTGTGCCTCCTCCAGGTACTCAGGCTTAGTTGTCCGCATAGCGAAGTATAACCTCGAGACACCAGAACAGTTCCTCAACAATAAAAGCTCACCTTGGGGATCTTTGAGCTTCTGTATAGCATCAATCAAGCCTGTGGTCTTATGAACTCTGTTAACAATCATACTCTTACAAAACTGGGGGTTCAGGCTAACAGGTCCTCCAACAACTTAACTCCCTCTGCTGGTCGGCATATGCGAGGTGGGAAAACGCCCTTAACTAAACCTCTGGTATCAATTGTGGGCCAGAAAAGTTCAGTATTCGAGACGTTAAGATGCAACCCCAGAGAAACACCCTCTTGTTGAATAATGTCCAGGGCTTTGGCCACCATCAACGTATCCCCAACTAAAGTCCCATCATCCAAATACCACGCTTGGAGGTCCAAGGAGCACGAATCTGCAATCCTATGAATCAAAGGGTGAAGAGTCAAAGCAAATAACATGGGGCCCAGAGGATCCCCTTGTTGTACTCCCTGTGCTGAAACAAGAGTCTTGTCCATATAATATAGTCTAGAAGGAGCCGCATAACAAAACTCTACCCACTTAGATATGGAAGGACAGTGTTTCCTCACCTCACTGATCATTGCAGACCTGCTTACAAGATTGAAGGCATTAGAGAAATCAACCAAGAGCATGGACGTAGTCGTTGAGTCCCTCTTCGCCTCAAGAAGCCTGTTAACCGCATGAAGAATGGACTCACCCCCGCAGGGAACCCCCACCCCAAACTGAAAGTCACTGAGATATCTCTCCATTTCTTTACCAACATGAGATGCGACAACTTTGGAGACCAAACGTCTCCAAATAGTACCTACAACGATAGGACGTATACCACCCCCAGGCTTGAGCAAGGGAGTAAGGGGAGCTGAAGCTACAAACTCACCTAAAACAGAAGGACAACCACCTGCAAGCCATATGTTAACCAGCTGGGTAATAGAACTAATGAGCTCATCTGATACAGCAGCTGCAGACCCACTCAAAGCATCAACCAGGTGTTGGGCACGAAGGCCATCTCTCCCACATGATGTCCCCTTGGGAAAACTCTTCAGCTTGTTCAGAACCAAATCCTTAGATGCGATTGTTGATGGTGGTTTTTGGCGAGGAGGTCACAGGAGTAATTTCGCATCAATTTCTGGCATCCTGGAATAGCTCGAGATAAGGTATGAATTTATTTTATGATAGGGATAAGATATTTAATTACCATTAGCTGTATTTTGATATCTCACGACCCTAGCCTAGTAGCATGGTCCATATCCCTAGCCTATACGTAAAATACCTACGCATGCGTGTTAGCCTAGCCCATGCTCGAGCCAAACCCTAGCCAATTCACGCCATAAGCATTTGGATGTACAAGATGCTCACGCCATTGCTTAGGCCAAGCTTTGGGCATCCACGGCCATGCCTTGGCCTAGTTTTGGATGCCCACGCCATTAGCCTGGCCTAGCTTTGGGTATCCACGGCATTTGCTTGCCCTGATTTTGGATGCCCACATCATTGGCTTAGCCTAGCTTTGGATGCCCACGCCATTAGCTTGGCTTAACTTTGGGTATCCACATCTTTTGCCTCGCCTAACCCCTGGAGGCCCATGGCCATTCCTTGCGCTCGCACTCACGGCCACACCTTGGCATAATCCTTATCCTCACGGCACTAGCTTGCCTAATCTTTATCTTTGGCTCCTCAAGCCATACCTAAGCCTAATCTTTATCCACGGCAATACCTAAGCAATTCCCTTATCCAATGCTCACGCCCCTTTCTCTTGGGGGCCCACGTCCAACCCCTGCCTTAGCTTTGGATATCCATGCCGTTAGCTTGCCCTAGTTTTGGATATCCATGTCATTAGCTTGCCTTGGCACTTGGGTGCCCACGCCACCTCCTTGGCCTGATTATGGGTACCCACACTATTGCTTTGGCCTAACTTTGGAGCTCCATGGCTATGCCTTGGCCAAATCTTGGAGGCCCAAAGTCGTGCCTTGGCCAAACATTGGAGGCCTTACGGTTTTCCCTTGCTTGTACTTGTGGGGTTCATGGCCTTCTTCTCCCTCACGGCTATCTTTGCTCCCTTGGAGCTAGAGTTTATCTTTTCCTAGCCTCCCCTCTATTTATGGGTCCCACTGATCCAAATCCTAGAGGATTATGGATTTTATTGAGTCCATAATACTCTAGTTTCCTAATCGAACTCGGAAATCTGGCAGCTCACGTATTTCTTCATTGCGTGATTTTTACAGCCCAATCCGTGAACAATTAGGGGGTGCTTTCTTCAAGAAAGATTTTCCTCTGTGAGTCCACTATAACATACTAAAAATTCGGAATTTTATCTAATATAGGCTGGCCTGGGCGATTTTATGAATGGATAACATGCAAGCTGTTCAGAAATCCGAAAATAACATAAATGTTATGGCTTATCTTTTGCGCCCTATGCCTAACTTCTTAATAAGGTTATTATGCCATGCAACATGGCTTATTATAATTATTGTGTCCTATCTTTAGGTATTATATTGGCAATGCTTATGCATTCTTGATGATGGCTACGCTGTGATAGCATCATTCGTCTGTTTTTCCTGATTATGGACTTGCTTCTATAAATCAGTGCTATAATTCTTAATCATGGCTCATGGCTATGACTTATATTATTTTGGACATTCATATGTCTTCATTACTCAGAGAATTGGTGCATTACATGCCACAAGCCAATTTCTCATATTTATGGCAAACCAAAAGTCGTATTTACTTGACTATTGCCACAGAGAGTTGCTGAAATCCTCTCGGTCTAAATGGCGATTGCATAGCTCAATCCTTAGACTTATCTTATCTTATCAAGTCTATGGTTTAAATGGTGATTGCCTGGCTCAATCCTTAGACCAAATCTTAAAGAGATATTCAAGCTTATCGCTTAAATCTCTATCTTATCGCAAAGTCATGAGTTTACCAGTAATTGGTACGACTTGCACCTAGTCATCTTTGACTTAACAAATATTTAACGAATCTTACGAGAATCAAGTAAGTTACATGGGGGGATATTATTTAGGGTTTTGGTTTGGCGGTCTACGACACATGTGATTGCAACGGCTCAATCACTTCACGAGAAAGAAAGCTAAGTCGTGTGAACGTTGCTGAAAAGAGGGGATGAGAAAGTGGGCGGTTTATTCTTCCCTAATATTAGGCGCAAGACTTGCCCCACTTACTCCACACTCCCACTCTTCCACTTCTTCCACTTCTTACGAGATCAGTTGGAAATATATTGCTATAAATAGGTCACTCGACCAAGTTTGGAAACATAACAACAACACGAACAGACAAGTTCAACAGTTTAATTCAGTGCAAGTATAAATCAAGTCTATCTTATCGATAATTGATTAACTCTTCTCACTCAGCATTCAATATCTAGTGAGAACTGAATATCCATCCTTATCGAGCAATTTAATCTCAACATCACAGAAAATCATAGCAATTCTCTGATCTCATCTTTCTCTGCTTCCCTCCCTAAACCAACCCTATATCCTCTTCTTGTAACTGAAGCAATACTCGAACGGCCATTTCTTGGTTTAGGCGAGTCTTGTTCGATCTTGACCTCTCGAATTCCATTACCATCTTTTATTACATCATCACACTTCACACTTTACCCCTCAGATTCTCTTTATTGTTTTACACCTAAAACAGCGATGAAGGATGGTTGCGCTATGGGTTCTGTTGGTATCAAAGGAGGAGCTGCGTGAGGGTGCTTGGCCTGTAGTTGTTCCAAAGTCCCTGAGTTAGGCGGGGCCACTCCACTGGAAGTCAAGGTATGAATAACAACAGTGTACAAACCATTACTCAGCTTCTTACGACAAAGTCGTATATTAATTGCCTCCTGATCCTCTTGTGTCTTCTCCTGATTATTCCTCTTGTTCTTATGTCGTTCTTCTTGCAAGGCAGACTGCTCCTCTAGTGCTCTTTGGAGCAAGGTAGCACAACCATTTGGTTCAGACCATTTTTGCAAAGCAAACTGAATAGCCGCAATCTGCAATTTTTTCCTGTTGCCGGACTTCTCTTCCGAACTACTATGGGGAAAGTAAATTCGGAGAGTGCATATAGGAAAAAGAAGCAACTGAATCCACAAAGAGACGTCATTAGGACTATTAACCACTCTCTGAATGACATCATTAAAGGTTCTGGCAAAGAGAAGCTTGCATTTGGCAGGGATGCTGGCAACAGTACATATCTGGCTCTGAAGGACTTGATCCAGCAACTCAAGATCAAGACTGAGAACATTGTTAGCTCCTACATCAGCAGGAACCTCATTATCCACAACAAATAATGGAGCAGGACATGAAATTCCATGCACCAAGAATTCTTCCCGCTTTCCATTCCAAGGACGACGAATTACTTCCCCGTTATGTTTGCAGGATTTACTCCATGCCAATATCATCATACAAGGATGACATAGCCACATGTGCATACCCTGTAAAACACTCTCCCACGCCCTGAACACGCTAAAGTCGTTGCGGATTAGTTGGCGACACCTCTCTTTGCCTTCTTCATTGGGAAAATGTTCACGTAAGTGTGTGAGCAAGGAACCTTGGTTGTAACCTCTGCCATTATTATTTTTGCATCCATCAAAACCATGAAACGGGCAACGAAACTTACCTGTATGAGGGGGTAAGTTCACGACACCGTGAGAGCTATTGCACATTGAAGTGGAAACAGGCAGGTTAGGCTCAGGCGGGGCTGTATCAGCTGTCAAGTCAGTCATGTTGGTAGCTTTCGGTAGTGTCGCGACGATTGCTGTGACTGGAGTACTAGTAGTAGCAGTATCTATAGCAAGCCTTGCAGGAGATTGAAAAACCATAGAACTATGAATAGACGCAGCAGCTGAAGGCCCATTTGAAGTAGGTGTTGCAGATGTATTATAACTCTGAACTAGAGGTGTTACAGCAGTACGGTGGGAAAATGGCTGGGTCTGTGATACTGCAGATGTATCAGAAGGATGTGACGCCGTCGTATTAGCAGAAAACTGAAGTGTTGTAGCAGCGGGAGAGATCCCCGTGGTAATGGCAGAAGAGGTTGCTGTGGAAACTAACCTCGACTGAAGCTTCGCAGCCGTCTTCCTCCGATTATGAGCAGTGGGAGAACTTGCAGAGGATTGAAACCGACATAGCTCTGGCGAAAAAGAGGGCGTCAAAACCTAGCTCCAAAATTCCCAAATTCCTCTACTTTTTTTCGGCTGAATCACCCACCAACTTAATTTTTCCTTCTTTTCTTAATCTCTGCTCCCTTATCTCTCTTTCAATCTAAAGCTCTCAATTTTGTTTTAGCCCTAAATTCCCAAAATTTTCACAATCTAAAAGCAACTGAGTCCAATTCGATACTATTAAATTGGCGATAAACATAGATGGCGACATCATCCTATCTCCCAAATTAAACAGATAAGTGCTTGTTTCATCAAATTTGGTGGTTGTTTTCTTTCTTTGCATAAATTTTCCTCCTTTACATTGTATCAACTTCTATGTTCTTATGTTTCGTTTCAAAGTTGTTTCATTTCCAAACTGTTTCATATGTAAGCTGTTTCGTTATTAAGCTGTTTCATTTCTTCTCTGTTTCATAGCACCTAGTTTTATGGTTTGGATTGTGGGTGTTAAATTAGTTGTTCTTATTACGAACGTGCTAAATTATTTTCCTACTTGGTTTGGTTGGTGTGCTTGGTGTGTTCAATTTTGATTTCTATCCGGCGGTTATCTTGGTGTCTGCATATTTTATGGTATTGGTATCTTCTCTGTCCGTTTTCCCTAAAATTCATCATATCTATCCTGGTTTCTGTCTACCTAAAAATGAAAGTCCTTTCCTGGAACACCCAGGGTTGTAATAGTCCTAAAACTAGTAACCATCTTAAGTTCCTTTTAGAAAAGTATAAACCTGATGTTGTCTTTCTATCCGAGACAAAGATGGGGCTGCAAAAAATGGAAATGACTGCTAAGAAATTACAGTTTAGGGATTGGGTCATAGTTCCCTCGATAGGGAGATCTGGGGGTCAGGTAGTTGCTTGGAATAGCAATGTTGATGCTCACTTAGTGGATATTTCCTTCAATATTATTACTGTTGCTGTTCAAATACAAGGTAGAGTGTGTTACATTTCTTGTATGTATGGTGCTTTAAATGCCGATGGCAAATGTAGTCAGTGGGATCATATCCAAGAACTTAGTGAACACCTTAAAGGTCCCTGGATGTTGATAGGGGATATGAACTTTGTATTAGACTCTACAGAAAAGGAGGGTGGTAATGAGGTTTCATCTAGTGCTTTTGCTGTTATTCAGAATGTCATTCTAACATGTTGGTTTTTTGGACCTAAAATACATAGGGGACCCTTTTACTTGGTCCAATATGAGAGAAGGAGTGGAAAATTATTAGGGAAAGAATTGACAGAACACTGGTTAATATTGATTGGTTTCAGATATTTCCAGATGCTGTTGTTCATCATTTAACTAGAGTGGCCTCTGATCATAATCCTTTGTTGGTGGATTTGAATCCTTTAGTCCTATGCCAAAATAAACCATATAAATATTTTAGGGGATGGAGGGAACATAAGGAGTACAGTATAATGTTTTCTTTGAAAATGCTTGGCATGTGAATAGTGTGAAGTCTGATCATGATGTGTTGCATACATTAAGGACTTTATCTGATGATTTTAAGTTTTGGAATAAAAATGTTTTCAAGAATATCTTCAAAAATAAGGAAATGATTTTGAAAAAAAATAGATACGAAAAATGCTAAACCGGGTCATCTTGTTTCTAGGAAAGGCTAGATTCTCTTGAAAATGAACTTGAGACATGGAATAAGATAGAAACTATATATTGGCAAGAAAACAGTAGGGATAAATTCTTTAAGGAGCATGATAGATGTACCAAGTATTTTCATGTTGTTGCTTCAAATAGAAAAAGGCATAATTCGATTCACACCCTTAGGGAGGAGTCTGGTTTATGGGTAGAAGGTAAAGACCAACTGGGTTTGCTTCTTCGAAATCGCTTTGCTAGTATCAGCACTACTTCTGGTAATATAATAGACCATGTTTTTGAGAATGTTCTTCCTAATATGCTTTCTGAAGAGGACAATGTGGAGTTGACTTGCATTCCTTCATACGATGAGATTAAAAATGTGCTTTTTCAAATGAATTCTTGGGGATCACCGGGTCCTGATGGTTATCCACCAGGATTTTTTCAAACTCATTGGGGTACAGTTGGAGAGGGAGTGGTTAAATTGGTGACTAATTTCTTTGAATCAGGTAAAATACCTTATGGTTTAAATGAGTCATTTATAACCTTGATTCCTAAGACCGAAACCCCTGTGGTACCAGCCGATTTTAGACCAATTAGTCTGAGCAATGCATTATATAAGCTCATTTCTAAGATTTTGGCGACTCGATTAAAAAAGGTTCTTGATAAATTTATATCCCCAAATCAGTCAGCGTTTATACCCAAACGGCAGATAGTGGATAATGTTATTATTGCACATGAAATTTTACGTAGTATGAGGACCAGTCAATCTAAAAAGGGTTATTTAGCTTTGAAATTAGATTTATCCAAAGCCTTTGACAAAATGGAATGGAATTTCATTATATTTGTTTTAAAAAAATTTGGGTTTTGCCAAAAATGGTGTGACTGGAATTATGAATGCATTTCCACTGTTAATTCTACTGTCTTGCTTAATGGAGTGACGGGTTTGAAATTCCAACCTTTTAGGGGTCTTAGGCAAGGAGACCCCTTGTCGTCATACTTGTTTATTACTGCTCTTGAAGGTTTGTCCAGGTTCTTCTTGCATGCTGAAAGAATGAAGCATTTTGCGGGTATTAGCATTAACAAGAATTGTCCATCTATATCTCATTTACTTTTTTGCTGATGATTGCTTTATTTTTTGCAAAGCTGATATTGCTGTGGTTAGGACTTAGGAAGATGATGAATATCTTGGACATATTTAGCTTATCTTCTGGTCAGACTATCAATTACCATAAGTCTGGGGTATATTTTAGTAAAAAAGTTCATAATAAGCATGCTAAGATTTTAGCTAAAATGATGAAGGTTAAAAGGATATCCAAGGATGAAAAGTACTTAGGAACTCCACTGTTTTTCAATAGAAATAAAGCTTTGAACTTCGAGCCGTTGCTAGATAGAGCTTATAAGACTTTACATGGCTGGAAGGCAAAACTTTTGTCTCAAGCGGGTAGGACTGTGCTAATAAATTCTACTTTATCTGCTTTTCCTACTTATCAAATGCAATGCTTTCAGTTCCCTAGTGAAGTTTTAGATGAGTTTGATAATCTACAACGTGATTTCTGGTGGAATAAAGACAATCCGAAGAAGGCGTATTATGCTAGGGCTTGGCCTAAGATTTGTTCCTCTAAAGCTAGTGGTGGGATACGTATTAGGAATCCACATCGAGTCAATCTGTCCCTTTTGTCTAAATTAGCTTGGAGAATGCTCTCAAATCCAAATGATTTATGGGTGCGTATTCTCAAAGGAAAATATTTTCCTAGAACTCATCCTTTTCATAAACATACAACTAGCAATATATCTTGGATTTGGAATAGCATTAGAAAAGGGTTAGACATCGTAAAACAAAATAGCATTTGGGAGATTGGGAATGGTTCAAATGTTCACATAGCTAATGACAATTGTATTCCAGATGTTGGTTCTATTTCTGATTGGCAGCATGATGATATTGTCTATGTTTCAGATCTCATTGGTGTCGATAGTAGTTGGTATATACCTCTAATTGATAGCATATGTACTCCTGATATTGCGAGGCGAATCAAATCTATTTATCTTAATGTTAACAACCAGGACCAGTTGAGGTGGTTAGGGAACAAAACAGGCGAGTTTAGTACTAAGTCCGCTTATCGGATACTCTCGAATGACAACTACAACAATAATGATAAACTCTGCTTGAATATATGGCGTTTAAATCTGATTCCTCGAATTACTTTGTTTGCAAAATGACTGCAGGAGTATTATCACTTAGAGCTAAAATGCATCGATTTCTAAAGCATGTAGATCCCTATTGTGTTCTTTGCAACAATTCTCATCTGGAAACCTCTGCACATAGTTTCGTTACTTGTAACTTTACTAGAGCAGTTTGGTTTGGGTTAGGAATTCAAATACCTACTTATCATGGGAACTTTCTTGATTGGGTCAGATCTTGGTTTGATTCACCTTTTAATGAAAAGAAAGAGCCGTTTAGTATTATATGTTGGAGCATTTGGAAGCACAGAAACTCTGTTATTTATAATAATGTTCACCCAAATCCAGTTGAATGTATTCACATGGTTAAAAAGTTTGTTTTAGATTGGGAATCTGGTACTAACAAGTTTGGTTTGCCAAAACAAAGACAAAAATCTTAAAGTATACAGGGTGCTCGAGTGCAGAGACGCGAGAGATTAAATGAAATTTCTGTTGATGCCTCCTTTGATATCAATGACGGTTCTTATGGAATTGGGATAATCCATTGGATTAACGATCAAATTTCTGACATTTAATTTTTTTCAGGAATCACTACCAGTGCCTCATGTGCAGAAGCGATAGGGATTAAGAAAACGGTGGAATGGGCTTTCGAGTTGCGTACCAGGAATTTGAAAATTACAACGGACTGTAAAGATGCAGCTACTTTCTTAACTGGGAAGCCTACTTCAGCATATTGGAGAACAAAAATATTATGCTATATCAAAATGTTCTTAGCAATGTTGGTAACGTTGAAGTGTGATATTATTGATGCAGCAGACAGATTAGCGAAATTGAGTCGCTCCAAGAAAGGTTTCTTTGTTACTAGTAATCCCGGTCACTCTCTTTTGAAATGTAAAGTGATAGAAGGCCTTGTTAACATCTGTAACATTATGTTGTATGATTTTTAGTTGTTTTTTTTTTTTTTTTTTTCCGAAGGTAGTAATTTTTAGTTGTTAATGTAGTACCCGTTTTATTAAAAAAAAAAAAAAAAAAATTACGTACAGAACCCTGCGTATCACATCACAAAATGTTGGCCCAATCATTTTATTTGTTCTTTCTAATTTATTCTTTTATCTTTATCGGTGTTTACGGTTCCTACTTTTGACCCTGGCTACCGTTAGCTGATTATCCCACCAAGATAACCCACTCATTCATATGAAAGAGTACTCGATAGACTTTGAAGAGAAAATGGTCCAGTCTCTACCCACAGTGGAAGCAAATTAGTTCATTTGATCACAATCTTTCATTTTGAAAAAGTTACTTTTTCGTTTTGAAAGCTCCATAGTCCTTGTTCTAAGAGCTAGCGAACACCATATTGGCAAATTACCCACAAAGTATACTAGATATTGGGTGCTCAAAAAGCAAGTGCTAGCCAATTACTCAATAACCGCATGTACAGTTTAACATATATTTACATCCACAAATTTTAAATTTATTTGATTAAAAAAATAAAACTGAACGCTTATTGAGTTACCTTTTAGGCGATAATAAGTAACATTTGGGTACTCAATATTACAAAGAAAATCAGGTCTCCCAACAAAATCATCCATAACTCCTTGTAAATCACAACCCCTTTTAGCCATTAATTGTATCCGCATCAAAGTTTGCTTCCCTAAAGGTGTGAACATACGAATCGATTCATAAAAGGATGACACAGCCCGCCATCTACTCAATATACACCAAGGGACCGAGTTATCCCTTAACAGTAACCTAGCGAGTCCATTCTAATCGAAAAGTGCTTTAAGCCCTCCCCAAATTCTTCATCCCCTCTTTTCGGACCTCCCTCAAGTAATGTTGGTGCTCCCCTTAGTTTCCGAACTTTTTTAAATATTAAACTACCCTTATTTCATTATTTTGAATTATTAGATTAATGTTAATAATAATGATTAATGATAACTATATGATTAGTATTTAGATAAGAGAAAATCAGATTTTTGGGTTGGGAGAGAAGAAAAAAGGGAAAAAATTAAGAAACCTACGAAGATATTCGTTCCCGTTGCGAGAAATCCAGACATGGGAGATTCTTTGTCTCAACGAAACCTTATCGCTCTACCGGAAACTCAAGAGCAAAATGACGAGTTCGATGGATTTTATGTCCCAAATCCGGAAGATGAGCAATTGTATGATGAACCCAATGTTTCTAATACACATGCAGGCATACTTCAATATCATGCTTAATCACATTTTTATAGCCTCAAACGATCTAAACGTGAGACTTTTATGCCTCATCAGCTCCACATTCGGCCCCTATTAAGAGAGCCAAATGTCTCAAACTAACAACCATTCGGCCCTCATTGTGAGCCGAATATGAAACTCGTATATGAATAAGAGGCAACATTCGACTGTTAAAAGTTCCAACCCGAATGTGTATTCGGCTCACACGATCAAACCATCAAATGAGACGAATGTCATTGCTGAACTTGAACCCAAAAAAAGAGATCCACAGTTCAACATTCGGCTGACACGATGGTTTTCCATATATGAGCCGAATACTGACATTCTAACATCGTTTCTTGTTAGTATTAAGTGTTGCATCCTTGTTAGCTTTTGAGCAAGATATATATCAGCAACCTGATTGGATGTGGTGGCTTGTTCTGGTCTCTTGTCTTCTCTTACACGAATAAAACGTGAAAACCGCAGTGAAATGCCCTTGATTGCATCCACAACACCAGCTGCAACAAGATAATGAGGACTAATGGTCAAATCTGCTGCTTTAACTCACACACATCAGTTGGTTCAATCCATAGATCTGGTTTGGTTCCATCTGCAAAGCGGTAATATGACTTCGGGTTAGGAATCACCTGACTTTGGAAACTGGAGTAAAACTCTTCAAAAAATTTTATAGAAAGCCCGATGCCTATTTGATAAGTAGTTGGCCATTGAGATACAAAATATCAAATGCAAAGATGCAAACCTGAACTATTAATATCTTATCGATGGGAACATCTTTACGATCCCGGGTACTCAGCTTCTGGACTCGACATTAAGGGACTCGACAATATCACCATTTCTGATTCCAAGCTCAATTCCATCATGTGCATGATAAATCTTACACGCACAAAGATAAACAAATGAAACCAAATCTCCAGGTGTAGTAGCTATCACAGTTCTAAACACATTACAAAGAACATTTGTTTTCGCAATAGAACCTGAATCGCGAAATATCAAATCAAATGCCTCAGCAAGAAACACAAATGGAATCGATTCTCCGTCTTTCCAAAATGCAGCTGATTTGGGCTCGAATTCTGATCATTTATTTTTTAACATATCAATCTTTTCTTTCATATTTGGTACTACTTCCTTCTTGACCTCCGCCGTTCATCTTTAAGTTTCTTTGACAGAGGACCAAGGTGGATCTATTCTGTCTGGATTGTAGGGTTTTTCTTGGAAGTAGAAGGAGAAGGAGATTAGGGTTTCCTCTTCGCATTTGGTAGGTTACTCATGAGATGAACGAA
Source organism: Papaver nudicaule (assembly GCA_023529015.1). Lineage (NCBI taxonomy): Eukaryota > Viridiplantae > Streptophyta > Magnoliopsida > Ranunculales > Papaveraceae > Papaver > Papaver nudicaule. Next base: position 38,667 of record JAJJMA010033249.1, read on the forward strand.
TGCATTTGACATATTGAGATACTTAATCTTGGGGTTATGATTAGGTTATCCAGAGATTAAAATGATAAATTGGGGCAGTTATGGCGTAGGGATTTTCCCGCGAACTAGCTACCATATAGATAATTGGGAGACAGTTGAACATTCGGCTCCTAAATGGGTGGAGCAAGTTTGGGGCCGAATGCACATTCGTGCCCCCCCCCCCCCTCCCCAAAAAAAAGGGCCGAATTGTTCTTCGTGCTTAAGAACAAGGCACATTCGACCCCTATTTGGGGATTTTTTGGAGCCGAAGGTAGGTCTGTTTGTGCTCAAAATCAATGGATTCAACACTCAAATCAACATGATACATCATACAAACACAACAATCAACAACTAGGATGAAAAGGGCTTACAAAATTATCTTTTAATCGCCCCACTTCCGCAATTGTTGGTTCGATTGGATTGTTTAGGGGGTTTGGAGGGTTTGTTGTTGTGACCCGATTGTTGTTTCGTTCTAACCATTTTATAGTGAACGAACGACGATCAAGTTTTTGTAAATCGACGAGTTACGATGATTTAAGATGATGAATGGTTGCGGTTTTGGTTTAAGAAAAATAAGAGAAGAAGAAGAAGGAAAAGAGAGCCGAATGAAGAAGAAGAAGGAGGAGAAAACAATGTGTTTGGGTTTTGGATTAACTACATACATTGTTACTAGGTAAAGGGTAATCTAGTAATTTATATTGCTAATTAAGGGATAATTTAGACAATTGCTACAAAGGGTATTTAGGTAATCATTTGAGTAGGAGGGTATGAAGAATTTGGAGATGGCGTAAACCACATTTCTTCTAAGAGCAAGGGCTATGGGTAGAGTGCTTTTGCACTCTACCATTTTCATTTTGAAAGAGGGACTTAGTGAAAGAGTAGTTTTTGCACCATGGGAGTGGTAGAGAGGGAGAGAAGGAAAAAAAGATGGACCTACATTATTTTTAATTGATTTGTTGTTGGAGCTGGGATCCATGATGATTATTTTATTATTTAAAGTAACTGGGACCCGCATTAAAGCTTTTGAAAACTTAAAAAAACTTGTAACCGGCTTAAGTTCAACCGTTTTGGGACATCCAAATAAAGAAACGACCAATGTTTGGCCGTTTTGGGGCATGCTAATAAAGAAACGGCCAATGTTTGGCCGTTCTTGCTCATTTCTACACAAGCGGCTGATGTTTACCCATTTAGAGTACACTTTCGCCCACTCTTTCACATGAAAGAGTACCTGATAGACTTTGGGGAAGAAGTGGATGAAAGTGGTTCATTCTCTACCCATAGTGGAAGCAAATTTGCCCATTTGCTCACACTCTTTCATTTTGAAAGAGTTACTCATTTTGAAAGCCTCGTAACCCTTGCTCTAATCACTATCTTCTTGTAGCCCATTTGGAAGCCCATTCCAAACCGTCGGTGCTCCATAAATTTAATGCCCAACCCTAGAGAGAAAGCGCCTAGCACACTTGAGTCCCATCTTCTAGCAACCACACCCACATCCGATATGTCAGGGTTATCACGTGAAGCACCATCCGTACACGGTACACAGTAACAATTCACCATGTTCTGGCGAACACCAAAGAGAAATTCATTGTTTGGTCCATAAAACCAAAACCCGGTTAGGCTAGGGTCCATTGGGAACTAAGTGTTAGCCGCTGGTCCTTTTTAAGGTAAATTACCTAATTATCCCTATCCAAGCGTGCGAAGCAAACACAAACAGCTTTACCCCCCAGTTCATTAAATTCTTGTAACGTCCGAAAACCAGAAGAGAGAAACCAAAAATCAAAAACCGCCCACAAATTATAAACCCTAACTGAATCAAAAACACTTTCAAACCTAACTGAATCAAAAACCAACTGGTAACTGATTCGTAACTGGAACCCTAGAAATTTCCCTTAAAAGCCCTAAAAACCAATTACCCTAAAACCCAATTTCCCTAAAAATGAAAACTAGAAGAACAACAAGAACAATTCGAGAAGAAATAATTGAAGAAGATGTTTCTCAGAAAGATACTTCGAAACAAGTAGAAGAAGATACTTCACAGCAAGTAGAACCGAAAGGGAAGAGAAGAAAACAAGCAAATAGTGAGCAGGTATTTTAGGGTTATCTGTGCATTTTATTTGTGAATTTTTGAGTCAATTTTGTGAAAATTTGAGTCAATCTGTTGGTTATCTGTTCATGTTCTTCAAAATAATTGTGAAAATTTGAGTCAATTTTGAGTTATTTGTGCATGTAAAAAATTAGTCAATTTTTTTTTTGTTTGAAGCAATTTATTTTTTGTTCTATAAAAAGCCAGTAAATGAAGATATGATGTCTGTGTAAAAATGTTTTGAAACTAGACTTACAAGCCAGTAAAATAAGATATGTACTGGTTTGATTTTTGTGCTATTTGGCTGTACATATCATCTTTTACTGGTTTGATTTATGTGCTATTTGACTTATTACCCAGTAAAAAGAAGAATGTACTGGTTTGATTTATGTGCTATACGGCTGTACATATCATCTTTTACTGGTTTGATTTATGTGCTATACGGCTGTACATAAACAAATAACATAAAAATAACATAAAAATAACATAAAAATAAAAATTTGATTTATCTTTTACTGGTTTGATTTATGTGCTATACGGCTGTACATATCATCTTTTACTGGTTTGATTTATGTGCTATACGGCTGTACACTGCTTGAATAAAAGTATGTACCCATAAACAAATAACATAAAAATAAACGAGGGGGCGCTGCCCCCTCGACCCCCGTAAAAAAATGTGCTCAAACAACATTACTAACCTTGGAGAGTGTACTTCATAAATGTTATAAGACGAGAAGGTAACATTCCATGAACGCCCAATTTGAGTATGCAATTCAAGCAACGCTTGAAACTTGGGGGTAAGTTTTTCCGGATCTGTCTTAAGGCTTTCAAGATGACGAATACCAATCAACTGCATCAAACGTCGCCTTCATCACCCCGCACGGATAAAAACAAAAAAAAATGATCATTATTAGCTAAAATAAAAACAGTACGTATCTGTCTGCACTGTCTAAAAAAAGAATTCTCCTCAAGGTTTATTCCTAAGTACAAGATGATATGTACTGGTTGATTTAAGCAGTTTGTATAATTATCTTTTAAAGATGCAGTTCATATTTGAAGCTTAAAAAAAGGTTTTCAAGGCAGTACTTATCTGGCTATACTAGGTTGTTTCGACTAGCATATATAGGTTTGTGATGCAGTACATATATGGCTAAAAAAAATATTTCTCATTAAGAAAAAAGCATACCTGGTTATATCAATAAGAGCAAAGGCAGGCAGCTTCTTTTCCTTGCGAATCCAATTGTTGAAAGATTCTGCAATACTTGATGAAACATAGCCATACCTACACCCCGGGAAGTAAGCACTAGACCACTTTTCCTTTTCAACACCTTTAAGATAATTAGCAACCCAACCACATCCCATTATCTCCAGCTCCCGAAGAGCTTCATCATATCTTAACGGAGAAAGTGCATACGTTGCTTTCCTATAACACTCAATAACTTGTTTATATTTCTCATGACCCTTGTTTATTGGTAAATTTTGTTTCAAATGAAAAAAACAGTAACTATGGTGAGCTTGGGAACCAAATACTTCAGGAATAGACCGTTTCAACCCTTCACCGCGGTCAGTAATAAAAGTAATTTCACGATCATCAACAACTTTCTTTAGATTCTTCATAAACCACGTCCAATGATCAATATTTTCTCCCGGGACAAGTGCATATGCAAGAGGACTCTGGAGAAACAAAAAGAATAGAAGAATGAATCCTGACAGTACAACAAAAAAACATGTGAAAAAAACAGAGCAGTAAGACCACAAAAAATGTACTGGGAAAAATAATTACCATTGTCACCGTTTAAGCATGTCGCAGCCATTAAAGTGCCTCTAAACCTGCCTGTGAGAAATGTAGCATCACAAAAAATCATTGGACGGCAAAGCCTATAGCCCTCTTTACAAGCACCAAAACAAATGAACAAACGATGGAACCTCTTTGTTGCGTCATTATAGTCGAAGTCAACATAAGAACCAGGATTGGTGTCTCTTATGGCAGTAACATACCATGTCAGATGCGTGTATGACTTAACTTCGTCTCCAAAAATCGCGTCTTGTGAAACTTCCAAACCATTGTAAGCATGGTGGTACTTGATATTCACGCCGACATCCAATTTAAAGTAATCAATAATATCATGAGACTTGATAAGAGGGTTATGCATCACCCGTTCATGGATCATATGGTCGACAAGTCTCTTTTTAACTGTCGGACTTCTCACTCGCATTCCAACTCCACAGGTGTGCCTTTTAACATATTTCTTAATCTTAAAAACTTCGTTACTTTTGTCTACTGCAACAGTATGAAGACGCCATGAACATTCAAAATTTGGCTTGCTGATACATTTGTACGTTAACCTTGATAGATCGTTCTTCACTTTCTCCAATTTATATCCAGTTCGAAGACGATACTTATCGAGAGCTATACGAACAGACTCAACGCCACCATGGAAAAATTGATGTGTATCGTCAAAAATATTGGCCCAAGAATCTGAAATGAAACTCTTTTCAACTTCATTACCTTCAACTATATAACTTTTCTTAGCCATTTGAACTAACTCAGAATTATTATCAACATCGACAAAAGAACTTGATGATCCAACTTCAAAAGAATCCACATGCAACTCAAAAAAAGGAGATTTCAGCGTAGAATGTAATGCGGCAAGACCATGTAATGAAACATCAGCAAGGACTGGAATCTTAACCCCATTCTGCATGTAATTAACCACAATGCTTGAAGGACTAAGCATTCTCCAATTGTTACAGATGACCCACTTTAAATCGGCAATAGTAGACTGTAATGAAACCATGTATGAAATATGATTGCGTTTATAGTATACATGAGACTCACAAAACATGTCTACCTTTGGATCAGTACCAAAGGTAGACATGCTGAACCTGTGTCAAAAAAAGAAAAACAAAAAAGAATCGTATTAGTGTCACATGGTTGAACTTGCACTAGTACATATAGAGATGTATTGAAAAACAAAACTTGGACATAGAAAACAGTACATATTGACATTTACTGGAGTAAACTAACATTTAGTGGCACTAAAAAAGCTTGAACATGCACTAGTACATATAGAGATGTACTGTACAAAAAAAGCTTCAACATAGAACAGTACATATCGACATGTACTGGAGTAAAACTAACATGTAATGGCATTAAAAAGCTTGAACATGGACCAGTAAAATAAGATATGTACTGGTTTGATTTAACGCATATTTGACTGACTACTAGACTTATTAGCCAGTAAAATAAGATAT
>JAJJMA010033250.1:0-11477 GCA_023529015.1 Papaver nudicaule
CTGAAATGGTTTTGATTTTTGTAGAAGAGGGAAAACATATTTGATAGGGAAACCAAAATTTCAGGAAGAGAGAGATGATTTTCTAGGGGGAAAAGAAGAATCGGAGGGGAGATTTGAGAGGGAAACGAAATTTGAGATCTAACTTTGAGCTCCAACTTTCGGACAAGAGAGGAGAGTTCAATAATAGATGAGAGATTTGCTTTTCACTTCGATTAATGAGCCGAAAACACGACAAAAATATCTGGTCAACTATGTCAAGTCAATTTAAATTTGTGGTCAACGACATAAGTGGGTGGGTTTTAAGCCATGGGACAACAATCTAAAAATCATGACATTTTTTTGCTAGTTGAACATAATTACCATGAATCTAAGCCTGCAGGATCACTGATCCTATCCATTTATGAAAAATTCAAGGAAGAATCCTTGTAGAACCTTAGAAGAACCAACTTTGGGCAAGTTTGAGTTAGAATCTTCCTCTGAACTCCAAACCACTCACTAAAATAGTAATGTAGTTGGGACGGTTTGATACATTCCGTAGAAAATATTAATGTAGGTGAGACAGTTTTTTGGATTCCGTGGAAAATACTAATATAGCCGAGACGGTTTTGTTGTTTCCGTAGAAAATAGTGATATTTCTGAGACGGTTACATTTTTCCGTTGAAAATAGTGTTGTATTTGAGAATCTTCCTCTGAACTCCAAACCACTCCCTAATTTTCCATACTCGGAGCCAGGCTCTTCCAGAGTAGCACTGATCCTATCCAAAAATGGCAAATTCAAGGTGGAATCCTTGTAGAACCATAAAATAACCCATTTTGGGCAAGTGAGAGTTACAATCTTCCTCTGAACTCCATTTCAAATCCCTAATGGCAGTGGAAAATAGTAAGGTATGAGACGGTTTTGTTGTTTCCGTTGAAAAAAGTGATGTATGAAACAGTTTTGTTGTTTCCGTAGAATAGTGATGTATCTGGTTAGAATAAACAACTTTATTGGTCCAACACGTGGCCAATAAAATTGGGAATAGTCGCTAGATATTTTCAGTTTTCCATCAATCTCTCCCAACTTTTTAATTTTTCCAATTGGAGGCTAGGGTTCTTTGGAGATGCATGTGGGAGCTAGGGTTCCTTCATTTCGAGGTGAATCTAGGGGTTTCTTCAGTAATTTCTAGTTTCTGATTTAGGAATTTGTTTGATATTGTTGTTTGGAGATTTGTTTGATATTTGTCTGATTTATGTTAACTAAGCACTGTTTTGTTCAAATTGAAATTTGGTTGATCCTCAACTTTGTGTAGAGATAAATATAGGTACGTCGAATATGGGTTTGTTAAGACTTAAATTTATGGATGATTACATGATTTAGGTTTGAATTAATTTGTCTACTAAGATTGTTTCTATGAATTTGTTGTAGGATGGTGTTGTCGCGCGTAGAAAAAATGCGAAAGAAACGGAAGTTGAAGTTCCTTAAAGACCTCAAAGATGGAGAGAAGATCCAAGTGGTGACGCTGATGGGAACACCTTGCAAAAAGGGCACATAACAACTGGCTCAGTATGTTCGATATCTAGCTGAAGATGGAAATGTATTGCCATTATCAGTGTTTCACTGGTCGCGTATGCCTGGACGAAAAACTGGGCAAGCAATACGAAAAATCAAGGTAATTGTGTGCCATTATTACTTAAAGAGTTATTGTACAGTGAATTTTCTTTATCTCAAAAATGTAATCTGCCTTTTTATGTCAGCAAAAATTCAGCTTTTCGGGGGACGTTGATGTTGATCGACTACTTTCTCGAAAACTGAATGCCACATGGAGGGATCACAAGTCCAAGATGAAAAAGAAAGGATTCGACAAGGAAAAAACTCTGGAAGAAAATCTTGCAAACCGACCTAAGCAAGTTTTCAAGAGTCAATGGAAAGCATTGGTTGAACTGTGGAGCCAGGAGGACAACCAAGTAAGTTGCTCCATTGGTTTTTCTTAGTTTTGATTTTTGAATTACTAGAGACCCTATGTGTGGCTACTTCCACTCTATTATATTCTCATGGGAATGTGTTTTGTTCGTTTCTTTGTCACAGATTAAAGCTGCTAAGAATGTACAGAACATATTGAAACAAAAAGTTAAGCACACCTGTGGCCGTAAGCCACACATAGAAAAAGCAAGAGAGGTAAAGCACATGCCCAGCACTAAGATTATTTATGATGATTTGTTATATAGCCTGTATGTACAATATTGTCTACTCAAAACTCTTTTTACAGTTGCAAGATAAACTAGGAAGATTCCCTGAGCGGCTTGAAATATTCAAGGAGACCCATCTAAAGAAACAAAAAACATCGGATGTATCAGAAGTTCGAGTTATGGAACCCGTGGCAGCTGAACTACACGTATACTTTTATGACTGTATACTTTCTTTTCTGCATTTAAATTTGAAAATTGGTTATCACAGTTGATGCTTACATCAATTTTGAACATGAACTATGTATAGGGTCGAATGGTGGAATACCAAAACCTGGCTAGCCAACCTGAAAGTGGAGTAGTTATCTCTGGGCCTAATGATTCAGTTGCAGCTGTGATGGGAGCTGATAAAAAGGGTCGTGTTCGATGTCTTGGAAACTTTGTCAAGCCAAAAGAATTCTGGGGTGGTCAGCCTGAACCCAGTTGGGCTGCAAAGTTAAAAACCGAGAACGAGAACCTTAGACGTGAGCTTGCAGAGAAGGATAAACGGATTCGAGATCTCGAGTTTCTAGTTGATCATCCTTCAATGAAATGTTTGGGGGTACGTATACATGATAGTTTTCTTTCTTAGTGAATGGGTAAAAATGAATACTTTTGGTAATTTTCAACTTATTCACTGAATATTGGCTCTTCTGTGATTGGCTTGTAGGGAATTGTTTAACTTATCCAGACTCATTACTCGAACATCAGAACACTTGTGGTATTGTCTCGTTTATCTTCTTGTGTTCATTTACTGTGTTCTGTTTTTTGTTTGTCATTTTTATCACCTAGTTATTTGCATAAGTTCGATTGGTTATATTGGCTGTAGCTTTAATATTTGATGATATCCAGATTGTTATGTGAATCTGAGTTAGAAATGTGAAAACAGAACTTGTCAATAATATGTTCAATTTTCCATATTTGCAGTTTGACTGGGTGGTGCGGGCTGGAGAACAGAAGAGGTCAAATGAAACTGAAGCACCAAATAACACTGAAGCACCAAATGACACTGAAGCACCAAATGACAAGGATCAAGTGACTTCTGACAATCAAGGATGATTTAACTTTTGGTGTAATTACATGGCAGTCTTGTTTATGTAATGTTAATGCACAAGTTCTAAAGGATTTGACAATTTTTGGGTTTTTTAAATGTACCGGATGTTGAACAAAGTAGGAATGTTTAATCTAATTTCTGTTCAATTCTGTGATCAGTATTCAACTGTACTGAACTTGCATTGATTAATCTTACATCCCAAAATAAACCAAAAACCACAATTGTACTGACTTATACATTGTACTGATAATTCTTACATCACAAAAACATATGAACTTAAACAAGGAACTAAAAACATGACTATGTCAGAAACTTAAATTGAAACATTCAATCAGAAACAAGGTCAATCATCTCAATGTCATCATTTGCAGCAGCAGCAACACCAGCAACAATATTAGCAGCAGCAACACCAGCATTTGCACCAGCAACAATATTAGCAGAAGCAACACCACCAGCATTTGCACCACCAATATCAGCAACAACAACAGTCTCACCAGTGCTCTCCATAAACTCAGCAGCCTCCTCTTCATCATATGTGAAAGGCCCGTATTTGGCTTTCATATCCTTTAGGCCTGCATTGAAGGCGATCATGTTGTGGTTCCAATGGCCCGAGCCATCTGGGACCGGATTATCACCAAAATCAGGAAACAAACCGCCGGCAACTGTTGGTATTCTAACCGCCGGCAACTGTTGGTATTCCAACGGTAACCGACGGTTAATTCATTTTGTTAAGGCGACTCGACGTTCCCTTCTCAACAACCACAACTTGCCAAGTAGAACTATAAAAAGGGAATGGGTAAAATATTTTCCCAATTGTATAAACATGACCTATACAAAGGATAATATAATACACTGGCACCCTGACCTAATTTGTGCATTTTGCTAAAAATTACTAGAAAATAAAACTGACCCATGACATAGGAAAACGCAGAAAAAGAAGAATATACCAGCCTAGACCCATGCTTGGACATAGGAAACGACCAGACTAGACCAGCCTTCCTAGCCACATCTACATGATAGGATTAGGTAATGACTAATAATAAATGTTGCTAATGATGGTGCTAGAAACGCGTGGGAGGAGGAGTGTTCTCAAGAGAGAAAAATGGGCATAGGGAAATGGAAATTGAGATGACTTTTGATCAGAGTTGTGTCTGAAAAGGAACCGTTTTCATTGGAAATAACCACCGGTAGTAAATGTGCATAAATAGACGCGTTAATCTTGGTGCAAAGATAAGAGGAGATTTGCAATATACCAAAATATAGAGTAATTAAAGAAATTATAGAGAAAAGTGAGAAACCACAATGGCTGATCAGAACAACAACAATGGTGCAAACAATGCTGATCAGAACAACAACAATGGTGCAAACAATGTTGAAGATTATGTATACTTTTAGTTCGTGAAAGAACTTGCTCTCGGATTGTCGCGGATTTCAATGGAAAACTTGGTGAATGAATTGAAAAGTCAAATCAAGATAAAGAAAGCGAGAGAGGAATTTCTTCAGTTGATGGCTGATCATACTCCTGAGTTTGATCTATGGTTAATCCAGAGGGAGGCAAGGAAAATCAGAAAGATGGGTGGTGATGATCATTATGGGAGGAGAAGTGAAACTAAAGAAGAAAGTGAAGAAGAAGAGAATGAAGGTCAAGTAGCAATGGAAGAAAGTGAAGAGGATACAACATCTGAAGATGAAAGAGATCGTCAGAAAGAAAGGGAGAGACTTTTCCGTCTGTATTGGAAGGAGAAAACCCAATACCCTGCGATTTTTGCTAGAACCATGCTTGAACCCTTATCTGATGAGAAGCAGGAATCTGAGGTGTCTGAAGAGTTGGAGGATGAGGATGCAGAGGAAAATGAAGAAGAAGATGATGAAAGGAAAGGCTATGGGACTCCTGCTTCTAGTGCTGATGATGATATTGATCCTGAGGACTATTACCACATGATGGGAGATGACTCAGATCATGGTGCCGAGGATGATGACTAAATTCCCTCGTTGCAGACCATATCTGTAAATCTTCATCAATTTTGTTATCTTCGAGAGAGGTTTCAATTTATTGAAGCTTGAAGAAAAATCCTCTCGAAGACGGGTAATTAGGTAGTAGTAGTAGTCTTTGTCTCTTCTTGTCTGCTCAGGTTGTTATTTATCGGTTTTAAGTGTTGATGTTTTTTGGTGGTTGGTGGTTTTGGGGAAAGTTCAAGTGTTATGTTGGTGGATTTTGGGAAAAGTTCAGGTTGTTTTGGTGATTTTGGGCTATGATGCGAAGTAGCCCTTGTTAACTGGTTGTAAATGATGAATATGAATATCTTTAATGGAACTATTTTGTTAATGTAATGAATATGAATATCTTTGTTTTTTGTTTTAATGATTGAAAGTGGGGATGAAAGTCTGAATGATTAACAAACAAAAGATTGAAAGTATTGAATATGATTTTCACTGATAAGAATTGAAGAAAGAGTGAGTGATTTTCAGAAGGAAATGGTGATTTTATAGAACACTAGCACTAGGCAATGTTATGTACTCTATGGGACTCCTACTTCAAGTGCCAAATTACATGGAGCCAAAATTCTAGAGCCAGAATTCTGGTTGAAGAATTTCAAACAACCAATAAACAGATGGAATGTAGGTAGATTTCTCATAGGGTTGCTGAGTTTATAGACACTAGCACTAGGAAATGTAATGTAGTCTGGTGGTAAACGAGATTCTGTCCTTAATTGAAAGGGATTCGGCACCATAACACTAGCACTACATTGCTCAAAACAGTTTTGGTTTGTTCAGTTCTGTGTATTTGTATTGTGCAGTTTTGTATTGTTATTGCTCAATATAGCACTAGGCAATGTAATGCTCTCTAGCTCTATATTCAATTGAGATACTTGTTTTTTCTGATTTTGCTTTTCTTAGCTTGTTTTCTGCAATAACATATCTACATTCTATCATCTAATAAATTCTCTTCCTAAATTTCAACAAATCCAACTCTATATGCAATAGAGTTATAAAACTGCTGGTGAAATAGATAAAGGAAATAAGCAGTTTTCAGTTTCAGAGTGTTATTATAAGTCTATGCAGGCTGTAATGTTTTTGCTTGTTTATCTTTGGATTTGGTTATGAATAACTAGTTGGCTGTAATGTTTTAGATTTTCTGTATGATTTCTTTGGTGCCCTATAATATGTCCTAGACAAAGTTTATCAACCTAATGTGTAAACTTTTCAGTGTAACATTATCAAACCAGAGTACAATATATGAACTAACCACACCTACAATCACATGGAAATACAGACTACCATGAACTTAAAACACATCTACAATTCTAATGACAATCAACAAACACAAAAATCAGACAAATCAACAAAAATCCTACAACAACAAACATATCTGAGAGATTCAGACCTTCAATACTCATAACCATAAATTTAATCATTGACACTCAATGGTTTCGACTATAGATGTTGTAAATTTCCAATTCAAAGGGATACAAGTGAAATACCTTAACCAATAGAGCATCGTCAGATCCAAAATTTGAAATCAGTTTCAATCCTTCTATAAGAAATCGACTAAACTCAAACCAGTTTCCAAATCGATATTTCATAGAAGATTTGATTGATTCAATGATGTTGATGAAGTTCCCGCACGCTAAATCTCACTGTGCTCGACGAATTTGCCGGTCAAAATCGACGTCGGCAGGGAAAGAAACTGGTGATAGAAAAGAATCCGGTAGAGAAAAAGAAACCAGCGAGAGAAATGAGTGGATGTGGCAGCTTAAGTTGTTGGTGTTGGACATACAGCTGAGCTAATTCAGAAATAATAAATGGTTTCATAATTCAGTTGATTTTCTTTTATTTTCTTTTGGGTTTTCTTATTTTCGGATCTGTGGTATTAAGTTAATCCGTTGAAATAAAAATCCGGTTCTGTTACGATGCTGGGGTTGAAATTTCATTAGCCCAAAAGTGGGGCGGGGAAAAGAAAAGTCGAGGCTAACTTAGGAAGTGCACCCAAATATTGAGGGTAGGCGGGTAATTGCACCAACAAAAACACGGAGCACTGTAACATATCGCATTTTCAGTAACCATTGAACGTTACGAGCTTCCCAACAGCGTATGCGCGTTGCTGAAATGCAAACCGTGACTAATGCTGCTGTTGGTAAAAACTGGATTTTGTGTAGTGTGTGGTATAGTCATCCTCTATTAGGTAGCAGTTCCTCTTGGGATTTTGCCTACGACTATAAAGACTTTTCTTGAGAGTTAGGAAGCACAGGTAGGAGATTGAGACCTTAGTGGTTGAAATTGAAGTAACCTGTAACCTTGGTAACCTGATCACGTTCTTGTCTATTCTACGGTCCTTCTTTTCTGATATAAGGCCATTCAAGAACTGATACGTTACACACAAGGTTTCGAAAGGAAGCAACGCACGGCTGCACTCGGTGTTGTAAGACCTAGTTAGCTCCAGTTGTATAAGTTTCTTAAGTGATTCTTCTTTTACAACTGAGGTAGAGACAAGTTGGGCATAGTTTACTCGGTTTACTTGTCAGCACCCGCTTGTAAGTAGATATCCGTATAACCTGGAGCAATCCGAAGGAAGTCACTTTGTGTATGTCAAACTGATAGAGGACAGTTCAAACATACGTCAATAATTGAGGTTGCAAAGCCGGAATTGTTGACACAAGCCTTTAACAGCGGTTAAAGCAACTCCTAGGCCTGTAAAGGACGTCAGCTAGGGGAATCAAGTGCGAGACGATCTGTGGGGGATCTTGAGACGTAAGGAGTGCGACAGTAGCCAGTTCGCTTGGAGGGTGGAATTGGTCTCTGCTACATCCCAGACCGAAGTCTTATAGTAGGCTAGTGTTTGTAGACAGTTTGTACTGTGCGGTGTTCAATCAGGACGAGGTCCCGAGGTTTTTCTACAGGTCGTAGTTTCCTCGTTAAAAAAATCTCTGGTGTCTTGTGTGCTTTACTTTCCGCATTATATTCTCTGATTATATAATTAAAGCAAACAAAAGAAGTACGTTATTAATAAACCTGATCGTTGTCCTCAATCCATCCCTTGGATTTACCAAGACCCTGTCTTGCGTTGGACTGATCCTTTGAGATCCAAACTCAGGTTAACGGATCTGGATATTGATTTTTGAGATCGTCCAGATCTGACCATAAGTCTCACGAGCCCAAACGAAAAGTTGGTTGTATTTCGGTACCCCTACTTTTTCAATTGGTATCAGAGCCGGTGAACACATAAAAGACGTAATTGTCTGTGTTTATCGTGGCTTGTGAGCTATGGACCCTAGTATTAATCCTACCTCAGAGGACGCCACTCCAGCACACTAATACACAACCGGTTCAACACCATCTTGTGGAGAACAACCAACCGAGGTTGTCAATTTGAGTAATAATCCTTACTCTTTCATTCTGTCAGATGAATCTGACTCAGATCTTGAAAGAGGTGCAGCTAAGGAAAGTAGTGGACTCATTAAGTTCATGAAATTTCAGGCTTCTGAAATCTCACGACTAAAAGCCAAGGTTAATTCCCTTTTAGATAAAGTCAATGAACAAGAATCCTTGGTTATGTCCCTAACCACTGAGATCTCACTACTAAAGGGGAAAAGTCATACGTCTGACCTTACACTGAAAAGTGGTAATCCTCAAAACCCCACCAGTTCAAAATCTGAAAAATCTGAACTCATGATTGCTCATGAAAAAATTGAAGAGTTAACGGGAGAAATTGATCGGCTCAAATGAATCTCTGAAAAACCCAAAAACAATCAGTCGAGAAAAACAAGAACTCATCGTGGTAAAACTGTTGGAACGAAGGTGACATCTTCAAGCACCTCTGACAAGGTGACTAATTCCCCTCATCATTCTGATGATAACAATACCCACAAAAAGAGTCCTAATGAAGGCAAACATGAGAAATCATGTAGTTTCTGTAAAAAGAAAGGACACCTTCAGACTGAGTGCAATAGCCAAAGGAGGTCAAAACGAGTTGCTCAACTCCAGCACACATTGAATCTCGTATTAAAAAATGTGTCTGAACTCTCTAAGTCTTACCGAGGGACAAGGTATAAGACAGATAAGAGAAGATCCTCACCTATGACCAGAAATCATAGTAGAGCTATTCCATACTCTAGAAGGAAACCTTGGGAAATGGAGAACAGGATGCCTGTCTCAACCATGACCACTAAGAGGTGGACTCCAAAGAGAGAGAACTCTGAGAGCAATCAACCTCGATCCTCCACTGATATGATTAGCCTGAATAATCTGAATAAGATGTTATCAGGATATACTATGCTCAATGAAGACCTTGAAAACAGGTCCATGGAGCTAGAAAATTATCTAGAAGTTCATCAGATACGGAGCCATATCTCGTTGATAATAATTTCTATGATAACTTTGGAGGAAAAAGAAGATCGAGGAGATCTAAACGAAGGTTTGGATCAGGTGAGTATCTCAATACTCACCCCAACGCTCAAACCTGAGTGTTGAAAACAATTTCCTTGTCTTAGTACTGAAGGATAAGGAAATGTGAGATCAGGGTAGAAAAAGAAACCATGATGATGATCAGTACCACTCAGAGTAGGTACCTGAGTGATAAAAGATGGTTAAGTCAAAAACCATATTGAGAAAACGTATAAAGATACTTATCCAGGCTGACGTGTTTGAAAACTTGATCTACACGATTCACGAACCGGCAGAAGTGTTTTTCTGTACAGTAACTCAATTACGCGGAACTCGGTATTTATCTGCGAAAAAGAGTCACTCAAATCTCAGAATAGATTACTTTATCTAAAACACAAACCCAAGGGACTCTGGGTGTGTAAAATTGTGTGAGATATTTGAGTTAATCCCTTCTTGATATTCCTATATAAATACCACAATACTTGAAGTATAATTATTCAAGTATTTTCTCTGTTATTCTACCTCTAAGATTGAGAAGTATAGCTGTGCCAAAGGATCTGAAGAGATAGAATGGGAAGAAGAGACTCTGGAGGAAGAGAAAGAATGTCTTGCTTTTCATGATCGTCAGCTTGGGGTTTACTCCTTTGATGCTTACGAATATGAAAAACTGGATCAGAATGTTCAGATTTCATCTGCCATCGTCTTTCGATTCTTCTTAGATTATGAAGCCATGAAAAACAACACAATGGCTACTACAAGAAAAAATGCATTGCTCATGTCCCAGTTGGAAGCTATACAGAATGAGCTTGCTCTCATGAAAAAGACGGATCAAGAAACTTGCTGACAACAAGTATTGTGAAGTCTGTAATGCCAAAAACTAATGGCTAGTCTTCCAGTCGCAATCCTAAATAAAGTTGCAAGACAATAACTTTTTTTTTAGATTTATCTTTCTTAGTAGATCAGATTAGTTGGTTCCTTGTAAGAACTTGTTCTTACTTTTGCCTAAGGAATATAAACTAGATCTAAAAGCAGTTTGCCTTTTCATGCTTTTTAGAGTTTTTCAAGCATGTACTACTTTATTTCATTAATAAAAGTTCTTTTTAGATGATTATTAATGATGTTTGCAATATTTGATTTGTCTACCTCAATCTTATTGCAACACATAGCTTTTTCCATTGCCTCGGTAGTGATGCAAAGTTATGTCTATTTACAAAAGTTATGCTTTTTCTCATGATCAAGAAAATTTTGATTATATGATTTTTAGAGTTTTCACAAACTCGGAATCATATACTCTTTTCCAAGAAATTGGCTAAGGAAAAGAGATTATAAACAAAGCAAAATTGGATAACATTAAATTGTTTCTGTCCATGTTAGACTTTGTAAGTTGTTCTTTATTGAATAACACCACATGAGGGAGAGTTCTTAACTTGAACTTGCGCTTAATAACATATCTTTTTGGGGAGCGTGGTTGTGGAATATTAGGAGAAACATGTATCTATATTTCTCCAAAAAATGAAAACTCAAGAATTTTCGTTCGGATTTCCTAGTTATGCCATCTTTAAACTTGATATGTGAGTACTTAGCTTAACCTATCTCATAGGTTTATGAAACCCTAGTCTCGAACTACTTTGTCATATTTTTGTGACAAATAGGGGGAGAATACATATGGTTCTTGTTCTTGTGGTGCATAACCATAGGGGGAGAACGTCATGTGCTTACTTGTTGTGCTTTTACAAAGTATCAAGTAAGGGGGAGTAATTAAAGCTGAGAAGAAGCTTCATATCAGGAATGAGTAGAATCACTTTAAAAGTTTTGATACACAGACTTTAAAGTTTGCTCA
>JAJJMA010033266.1:8927-45577 GCA_023529015.1 Papaver nudicaule
CACTTGAAAAACTGATGCATGGTTTCTATGCATCTAAGAATGGATGCATGTTATGTATGCATCCACTGAAAAAACGGATGCGTGCCATTTATACATCCATTGATCAATGTCTACGCTAAAAAAAACAACCATTTTCAATATTCGCCCAAAAAATAAACTTTGATATCATTGTCTGTACTTTTTGCATAGATCTCTTTGAACTCTTTCTAAGGAGATAATATTTGTAAAATTCCGACATACAGTTTATTGGGTATGTTAATCTTAAGCTGTTGACAAAATATTAGAATGTGTATTTTGTTCACCCAACACAGTAATATTTAAAAAGTGGGCTTGTGAATGATTTCCCAATCAAATGGGCCTGATAATGTAACTGGATTGAGAATAGGTTTGTTAGTAATTCTCACAATGTAATAGTCTGGAGTACTTTAAATTTGCCTGGTACCTGTGGTGGGCTATTGTGCTTGTCAAGTTCTGCATGTCCTATGTGGTTTCACATATTGAAAGGAGTTATTTATTTTCCTTAGATTAATGCAGGAATGAGAACTTGTTTTCCAGAATGACTGAAATCCGTATCTAACTAATTATTTCAATTGAATTTGGTTTGTAGTTTCAAAGCAATTTTTACATCTTGAAAGTGGAACTTTCATTCTTGGAATTCATTGTTTATCTGTTGCTGTTTTCAGTAGGTTATATGTGGTTTTTGTTATAATATTCTTGAATTGTAAGACTTTCTGTCATTTTCAAGGTATCTGACTGGGAATTGGTGACGGGTCCTTGTAACTTGTATGCTATCCTTATTAAATGGGTTATTTTGTTTTATTTCGTTAAACACTCTAGGCCACAGTATAAAACTGCAGCACTTGTTACAAAGTAGATACCTGTGTTAGAACCTGTTGTTTATGGAATTCATTCACAAGTTTGGTGTAGTAGTATTCATATTTAGAGACTTTTGTAAGTATATTAGGGATCTTAGATATCTATCTTGTTCTTTACTGTGGCCTTGAGGCTGATACCTGCCAGTTCTAGATATAAAGTTGAAGGACTTTGTGCATGAATGAAAATGATTTGGAGTTATCTTATCAGACTTTCCAAGCTGAGGGCATTGTTTGTGAATGGCAGTTTGTAGTTATCTTCTCAGACTTACCTATCTAGAGAGCGTTGCTCGCTGGTGCACATTGCAGAACCGAAATAGGAACAAAAGTCAGTTTAATAGGTACCTGGTTATACTCTCCGAGCAGTACTTTTCTGGTGGAGACTCCCATGCTATTGCCAGTTAATCTTTTAGATGTATTCTATGTGTCTGTGTTCTGAACTAACTTGACTTTTCATGCTACAATAAACCAAGACAAGCAGGGTTATTGTTCCTCATATTTTCTGTTGGCTTAGAATTGATCATCTCCCTTGACGATTGGATAGGGTGCACTGTCTTTCCTTTTTCTTTGTATCTTTTGTTTTTCCTTCTCACTGTTCTTCATGATTCTGTTTAATATGTGGATCATTTTCAAAAATCAAAAGACGAAATTTTCACCAAATGCTGCTTAGTAATCCTGGAGCATTTTTTAAGTTATATGCCTATGTAGATTACAGTATCACAAATACCTGTGGCAATGCTTGTTTGTGTGGATTTAGGTGAAATGTAGAAGTGTCTGAATAAACTCGTGAATGTCTAAATTCTATTGCTAGAAAGCGTAATTCGTATACCATTATCTTGCTACCACACCTAGCATGGCCTCTCCAACAACCAAGTGACACAAAATGATAGTTTCAGAAGTGCGACATGCATGTGCTTACCAAGAAGTTTCTTATGTTTAATCTAAACCTGCACCCTAAATTAATATATGAGGAGATTCTGCTGAAGCTTAGCTACCACTTCACGGTTTTAATTGATGTTACTGAATGCTGGTTTTCCACTCTTTATATGTTAAGCTTAAACATTCAAATTGGCTTCTCAAAAGTTGTATGATTCCTGTTTCATACTAATGTCAGATAGGTTGATACTCTTATTATGTCTGCTTGCTATTGTACAACAATACCGTACCTTTTAATCAAACTGCTCATGATCAAGGTGAAATCATGTAATAACATGTATGAGTTTATGCATATGAAGGAGTTTCTTATTGATTCTTAAGCACTACACTGCTGGAAAGCAAAGATTCGTGTATTCAGAAACATATTAACATATTATGTTTGGGGGTCTTTCATTGATATAATATTGTTAGATCGGGGTAAGTGCTCTGAGGTATGATTAAACCTAGTCAGTAAATATTTGTTCTGCAAGCTAAGATGTGAATACCGTCGATGGTACAAGTTATTGTCATTTTACATGCTGCATGTGTGTGAAAAATATGTTTCAGTCAACATTCTAATGTAGGAATCTTTCAAAGTATTTTTTTTCTCCTGCTTGCGACTGTTTTTAATGGTCTGATCAGTAATATTTATGGGTGTCTGTTTGCAGTATTTGGCATTATGTAGCAACAAAGGCGCTCATGGCACTCTCTCATGGCACTCTGAGGAAACTGGTCGCGAATAACACGACCTTAAGGTATTTTTGTATTAATCTTCATATTGGTTTCATGTACATATGCTTAAAAATGCGGGAAAATCTACACAATATATCTATGCGCAAGGTGTGCCTAAGGCGTCGCCTGTGCGTAGGGCGCCTGGTTTCACCTTGCACCCCAGACAGCATAGAGCAACCAGATCGTAATGTTTCTCTTTCAAGAATGTTTGAACACAAAAACACTAGATATGGTAGTGCTTCTTTATTGCTTTGTAACTTTACATAAAGTAGATGCACTGAACATGCCATATGAAATCTAAAGTTGGTCACAATGATCACGTAAAACCAAATGTATGTATGTTTGTGCTGAATGCATTTTGTCTAGGGCATATACCACACCTAATTGGAGAAGCATTAAGTTGACACCAGCGAGGTTATGCAATTACGGGGTATCGAGTTATATATCTTCACAGTCCCTTGCCCCGTTGCTATGATAGTTGAAGGCTGAAATGCATTAAATTGAATATAGCTTGATCAGTTGTTAAATAAAATATACGGACTCATGAATTTACACTAGTATTGGGGAGTAGAATATACCCCAGCTTTGTAGCCTTTTCTGGGGAAGTATGGTTGTCCTGTTGTGGCTGGCTTAACTGGAGTTGAACTGGTACATTCAGGTCATCGTCAATGCTAAATGCATTTGGAAGAAGTGATGTTCGACTGGCTCCACTGGTATTTCCATAAACCTGACGACTTAAAACATTACTTTCAAGTTGTACTTGATGCAACTATACAAAAATACATTTTGTGTAATGGTGGAAGTAATGAATGATTGGATGTTTAACAATAGTTTTTTTGAGGTCATATGGAGTTCATGTTAGTAGGCTACTAAATCAGTACCTTTTTGTGCAAATCCATGTTTTCTTGATGAATGAGGTTTACCTTCTTATACAGTTCCATATTTTCTTGATGGATTAGGTTACCCTGCATTTAAATCATAAATTAGCCAGTGAATGAGCTTTTGGTTACAAAATTAGAATATAAGAAGCTAGCTTCTGTTTGAAGAAAACCTTGCGGCTCAAGTCTTCTATTTTATCAGTTAAAAGTTGGTCCTGCAAAACTCAGAAATCATGTTATCATTTACTTGGAGCTATTGGAAGGATCAATAAGAGTATCTTCGCCGAACAAAAAATAAAATAAATGCATTGGGCCACCATTTCGAACCTTCTTCACTCGTACTCCACGCAAACTCATCTCCAACTGATTTTCCAGATTTTGTAAATCTTTGACACTCAAGCCGGAAAGCTCTTCTCCCATCAATTGCCTGCATTTATCATAAAATGTTAGGCATCCCATATAGCATTTCAGATGTGTTCAATTGATAAAACTTGATCAAATTTTTTTGGCTTAGTTATACCGTATACAATGTGAGCAGAAAAAACTTTAGAATCACATGGTAAGCAAGTATAAATGAAGTACTACAAAGTGGTGTGGTGCATGAATGTAATACTCCCTCTGGCCCAGAAAAAGTGACTAGGCAGAAATGAAAAAACCGAAGGGGTCACCTTTTCTGGGACGGAGGTAGTAATTGCTAAGGTATGCTATGTACTGGACCACATGAAACATGATGGAAGGATGTTGTTTGTTTGGTAAATGATGGAAGGATGTTAATGAGTACAAATTTATTTCCCTGATATTGGTGCAAGCAAACTGCTTAACACTTGATTCTCTCTCTCAATCAAAGTACCTTGCTCTTTCATTGTCTAGTGAATGATAGATCTACATTCTAATACAATACTTTTAATACTTCGTTAACATGAATTTATATGGTGGTGATATCATAGAACTCTTGGACATGTAGTGGTTATACTAGAGAATCATGACCTAATAGAAAGAGTTTAGTCAACATGTATTAATATGATTGCTCTAGTTGGGGCAACTATAGTTCCCCAATGTATCATACCAATATCCTACCAGCAGCCCTCTTCTCATATACTCCATAGCCTACCAATATCCTCACCAGCACTCACCGTAATACTCTTTGTATCCTGAAACAATATTTGTGTTGTAGCATCCTGGCTGTGATGGTAGGTGTGGCCATACTTGTATTATCCTGATATATAATTGGAGGACCAGTATACTGTGTACTCGTATAAAGCCCATGATAAAGATTACTGGATACATTTAGTCTCTTAGTGAATGCAATAAAACTCTTATTTATCCTAGTAAGCTATTTACATAGAGTTGAGCTTGGATACTGTTTAGTGCATGATAAAGTTATAAGGAAAATAAAGCATTATGGATAATTGAAGTAAGGCAAGATGATATAACCTGTGGTTCTCTTGCAAATTCTGCAATTGTTGCCTCAAGCTTGCTGCTTCCCTTTGCCAAAACTGGCAAGTAAAACACAGAATCAGTTCAAGCTTAGATGGTTGAAGGTGTTGCCAGCATGACTAATCAGACACTGGCAAATAGTATTCTGACTAATAAGATACCTATAAGTTTCAGCTGTAAGGCATTTGTTATGAAAAAATGAAGAACAGAAAAGAAGACCCGTCCAAGTCAGATTGCACAGGTTTATTGATGTTTATCATTATAAATGACTAGTTTAAATACTCCTTTGGCAGTGAAGGTGCAGTTATACCAATATGTTTCTTTTCGTCTTTTTGTGATGTTCAGATGTCTTGATTGTTTACAGTTGAGAAGTTCTTGCTTTAAGATGGCCGAGTACGTGAATTTCCTTGTAGGATAAAGGGAATGATTTGGGAGTGGGTGTGGTCGAGGGCATAAGGTATTTGATGGCCTAAGTCTGAGTGGATCTCATAGTTGTATTTACCCGTCGTTTCTGATATTACAGTGAATATGAGCACAATTTTGTGGATGGTTAGTTTTTTTTTTTTTAGGGTCGACAAATTGCATATACTAGATCCTATGGACTAGAATCTAGGCAATAGCGGTTGAGTGGAGTGTCTCCCCCTGCATACAATCAAGATGTTGTTTCTTGAGTATGTTAATAGAAACTCTGTGCATGATCAAAGTTATATGATTTCACTACAACTTCTCAACCAAATACAGTAAATCTGGTATGTAAAGAAAAGAATAAGTCACTGCATATGTATTCACCAATTGCAGGAAATGCTTTCAGAAAGAAAATTGGTATGAAGTTTTGTTGAGAGAATACCTTGACTTCTGAAGTTGGATTCATCACTTGATGATGTTCCTCTTTTGATTTGTTATACCGCTCAATTACAGTTTTCATGCTGTAAAACAGAAGTATAAATTTTCAGTTTTGGTCCTTTTTGTACGCCTCAAATTGAATACTGACATCGTATGATATGTAAGCAGATGAAATATCAAGTGCCTCGTGCCTCAATGCTGCATATCACATAGCATTTGTCAAGCAAAGTAGAGCATTCTTTGTTTTTATTCATTCTTTGTTTGTCCCTGGGTTCTGAAAAGTTGGGTTGGGCTAGTTCTATCTATATACTGTAGAGCTGTTTTCCGTTTACAGTAAGATGAGCGAACAAGTATAATCCAATAATTTTATTTGAAGTAATCTTATTCACTACAGGTCAGAACTAGTGTGATTCTGCCTGGGACGACTAATCAGCTCCACGTAGGAAGATGTACTAACAACTTGGTCAGGTACCTGTAATTATCTTATCCATAGATTATTATTCTTATTATGAAAGCATATTACATCAAATACATGAGAATTCATGTGTTTTATCAGTCATCTTTTCATTTTGAGAAGCAGCATAGGATGAAAACAATTGAGAAGCAGCATAGGATGAAAACAATTCAAAGAAACCAATGTATTGCAGTAAGGTTTATGAAAAATTACATTTTTAAGATCCTGAGTTACATCAGTAAGCCTAAATGTCTTAGTTTTGTCCCAAACTTTCTACCGGCAGCAGTTTCAACCACAGGCAATCAGCATATGCACTATTTATGGCCAATATTGGAACATTTAGTTTTTAGAGAGACTGATAGCCGACCAAGAAGTTGAAACAAATAGTGTAATGGATGGTATGCAAGCGTATACACAAGTAAGTTATTACTGTGTGCAGCCAGAAAGAAAAAGGTGCAATGCATTGTAAACAGAACCTTATACTTTATAAACAGGTTTGATCAGGTTGTTACAAAGCAGATAGAAGGCACTTAGCTGCAATTTCTCTCAGAGTAACAGAAGCCTATATTTGCGGAAAGGCGATAGTAAAAAGCATAGACATAGACGTAGAATGAAGAACAGATACTGTTGGCATGAATCTCATGTAGTGGCACAAGTGAAATTCACTATATCATAAGCTTTAATGACCTAGTTCTGCTCTAACGTAAGGGATGCTTCATTTATATGTCTTCAATTCACATACATGAATGTAAAATTTTGTTTGCAACCACGTACATTGGTTTAGACAAGTCAGGACATTGCCATGCCGACCACCTTCCAAGGTTTCTTCAAAGCAAAGATAATTACAAGGGATGCTTCGGGCTATTATTTATCCTAAAAAACAGAGAAGTAATACTCAACTGAAGATGTCAAACTATTCTAGATGATGTTGCTTTCTGTCATATTTCTTTTCTTTCTTTCATATGCGGCCCACTTTTAATGCTACAAAATAGAGATTGTTCACTTGCATGTCATACACAAATCAATTAGGAAGCAACAGAAAAGGCTTTGAACATCTTCTTACTAGTGACTGGATGTGTTTGAATTGTTTAATGATTTGTGCAACTGTGGTAAATCTCTACATTGAAACAACACAAGCAGATAAAAATTTAAATCTAAATCCTGGATACTAGCTAACTGGGATTTATTCTAAAGGGGTTATGAATGGATAAATGTGAGGCCTACTGTCAGGAAAAAGATCCATCCAACAACCTACTTGGTATTTGGTGTTTTTGGCTATTCTGTGGTCACCTTCCTTCGTATATACTCCCTCGGTTTCAAAAAGATAGACACGTTTGATTTTTTTTTTTGAAAATTAAGGAATTTAATGAATTAACCATTAAAGTTTTTTTTATTGTTTTTCTTTTATGATTAGTTTATTGTTGACAAGTGTCATGGGTTAATAAGAAAAAAATAATAAAAATGACTATAATATTAGTTTTATTAAATTTTTTAATTTTTGGTCAAAGTCAAATGTGCCTATTTTTTTTTTGAAATGGAGTATTCTTCGGGACTGAAACAAGTTATTTTTGCAGGTCACAATCTTAAACGTGGCACTAAATTTCTGACATCTTAAAACCATGATTATAACTTTATAAGGCACCACACCACACCACACTTCTCTAAGATACGTAAAAGTGTTAAAGATATCAATGTTGGTTTAAATTGGCTATAACGGGCATTTATGCCTTCTCGGTCATACCCAAGCAAAATCAGATGCTGCCCCAAATTTCAATAATACAGTTTTAGTATTTTTTTATGGACGTGGATGTATATAAGACCTCGGTGGTTATTGAGTAGCTGCACAGAATGTGAGCGGATACTCAATAACCGCCCAATTATAGGCAAGCACCACAGTGTTTGGTTTTCAGCATCATATATCTTGTCTACGTTGAGGGTAACTTGTGAACTTTTTGAGCATCATATTGTTTGCTCTTATTGGCTTCTTGTACTCTCTGTCTGCTTTATTTAAAGCCTTTTCCCTAACAGCAATCTACATCATATATCCCTAACAACAATCTACACAAATCAATTATGCTGCCCACATAATTCTCATAATTTACGATGTTTGTTCATAAATTTATCCTTGTTCCCATTTCGAATGTTGACATTCAAAGCTACTATTAAAATGGTGGAAATAACAAGGGCGAAGAATAGATTCTTTTGATAATGCACATGTATCATAAATAAGGAGGAAACACGTCATCTTGAAGATTGTTTTCTGCAATGGACAAGGAAGAACTTAGGTTCTTCCTTTAATTATTTTTATATTATAACTCTTTATCCAAACAAAAATTTAGGTTTTTCTTTTCCCATTTAAACACCCTTTTCAAGATGAGATGATCCAATATTGCTCTTATTCCGTTCCAGTTTAGATGCCATATTAGGGTTTTGATATAGTCGCCTTATAATTGCTAAAATTGATGTTTTTTTCTACAAATTTTTTGAAAAAATCTTCACATTTTAGTTTGAAGACGTAACATAGAAGATAAAAGGCAGGGTGTTGTTGAAATTTTGTGGAAAAACATCGAATTTTGCTAGTTTATGGCGAATATATCAAAACTCAATTATGGCATCTAAACTGGAACGGAGGTAGTAATAGTTTTTGTTATCAGCAAAGATTGTTCGCCCTGATATCAAGAATTATCAACAAAATTCATATTATTATTTACGCTCATTTCTCTTTTGATTTTTTTTGTGGTAATTTCTCAGTTGACATATTCCTTTATTGTACTAGTTTGAATCCATATTGAGAATAGTTGAAAGGTAGACCCCGAACAAATAGATAAATTATGAAAACCTAGGTGTTTTTTTAATCCAAGAGAAAAGAACCCGTAAGCCTAAATAAAAGGGACAAAGGGAGTATGACGCAAGATGTACCACTCTTTTGCATTGAAGTATTATTAAGAATTGGCTGGACCAAGCCACTAGGATTAAGGCTACATGGAATAAGCGGAGTTCTGGGTGGTGATTAATAAGCCATAAAATCACCGTACATAGTATCCGGGCCTTTTAGATAAATCTCCATACCTCTGGACAAAGATGGGTAAGGTGGGGACAACATCAAAAGCTATGTAGTTTGGGTCCGAAGTGGGCCAGTTAGAACGTTTGTTAGATTCTTCAATTGGTATAAGTGCAAGGGTTACTAAGAGACCAAGTGGTTATAGATGTCAACTCTCAAGAGTATTGTGGTGCACAAGGTGGAGTTGGTGCCTTAAATGATGCGAAACGTCAAGTCAGGTGGAGCAAAAAGACGAAGATGGAGTCGAGCTCATGGTTAGTCGACTCATGGTAGAGAAAGCTCGAATGGACATGTATAATGAATGTAACTAAGTTCGATGGTAGCATACAAATGATGATCATGTACGGCGAATTGAGTTGGCATGCAATGTACCTTGAATGGTGCCAAACAATGTGGAGTTGTGAACATGAAGGAACAATGTGAATCTCAAAATATTGCATAAAGATGATCGTATCATGATGGTCGCTGAGATAGCTCTGGATCTTGCCAACGTGGAGATTGCTGTTAGTGATTGGCTTAACCAAGCCATTAGGATTAGCCCCACACGGAATAAGCAGAATCATAGGTGGTGATTAATTAGTCATAGAATCTCATTACATAATACCGTGGTCTTTTAGATAAAACCTCGGACAACTTGACACAATTGTGTTGTTGGCGGCAGAAGCACACAACTTTTTACTCGCATTCGACCTTGCCAAGCGACTTAACTCGCAGAATATCATTGTTGAAGGTGATTGTCAAAGGAGGTGTACATTATACAGCGGAAAAACCTCTCCACCCCTTGGAGAATTCATCATATCATTGATGAAATCGGTGCCAAGACCAGATTTATGAACACCATTGAGGTCAACTTCGTTCCAAAGAGAGTCAATAATTTGTCTCATGATCTCGCTTCCTACGCAAAGCGTCATACTGTCCAATCATGGCGGACATCTTCTCAACCCCCTGTTGCTGTTCTTCAGCAACTAAATTCTCTAGCTAGTTAACTAGCCTTTGTGTTTTCATGTATTTCGGTTACTTGTCTTTGTTATGCCCAGGCAGATGTCCAAAAAAAAAAAAAAAAAAGTCTCACACGTGTGACCAAAGGTGGTTAAAGTAGGGACAATATCATTACTATGAGCAAGATATATAATCTGGTGGGGGAATTTACACCTAAGAAGTTATACGAGATCCTGATTGGGTCGAATGATCCAATCAGTTTTATACACAAGATTCACTCAAATACAATAGTACATATTAATTTTATTTTGTGTTTCTAATAAGTTGTTAAATCACTGGCATGTTAGATCGTATACATAATAGATTAGTTTAAGGATTCATCCAAATGCGTCTAGATTATGTATTGAACTTTTTAGATACTTAACACCTTAACGATAGAGGTATACAATAGTTGCATGTTTATTGATTATATTGTTGGTGGAAAAGCTAGATAACGATGGATTGGCTCGTATAGAAAAACCGTCGGGTGCATGGCCGTGTCAATCCGAAATGGTGCCATAAATCTTTTGTAAAGGTGGTCAAAGTAAAACGTGTTCAAGTAGTAAATTAGAAAATTTGGGGAGCGTCTAGGCCACCCTTGGCTTAAGGGTAGTTCCCTCCTTGGCGGCAATGGTGGAGTAGGCAATATAGTGATTATAATGTCTGGATATTACGATGCTGTAATAATCAGGTGGTGTATTAACATACCAAATAACATACCCATGTGGGCTTAAAAGACGAACACGACACGCTAACACGAAGATAGGTAGGGTACCTGAGGGGCTGACCCAGGCTTGAGCTAGGTTATCCCTTTCATAGGTCTATTCTTACGGTGGTGGTGACACTAATTATTAGACAAATGTTCTTGAAAACACTATGCTCTTAGAGCAACTCCTATGGGAGAAAAAAGTATCCATATATTTTTGATAGTCCACAAGATGTGGTCCAAAAAAGGCTACTATGGGAAAAAAATTCATCCTCAAATGAATCTGTCCAGAGGCTACCCCTCAAATTTAAAGTGGTGTATGTGGAGTATCCATCCGGTCTTTGGATGACCGGATATGATGTTTTTTAATGTTTTGTTGTTTTTATATTTCATCCGGTCATTGAATGACCGGATTATTAGTTTCTAAAAAATTGAAAATATGTATATCCGGACATTAAGCAACCGGATGAAGATTTTTTAGATTTTTTTTCAAATATTTTAATATATATAGATAGGTCCATAGAGATTTGTGGAGATTTTATGGAGTTTTCATAGTAGGAAAAATCCCAATAAGTATCTGATACTCTATATATTTAGGGATTATTCATTAGTTATGGATGTTTTAAGATCCATACCATATGTAGGAGTTTTCCCTAAATGATATCAGAGTCGACGATGCATCATTCATAGAGGATGAAAAGGTATGCTGGAAGGGAAGTGAGAGAGGAAAAGAATGCTCTGTGAATCAGGCGATAGCTGACTTAACCCAGATCCAACCGATTCACATACCTTATTCCAAATTTCAATTTTCCTAAATCTCTCTTGCTCGATTCCTTCTCTCAGGAATTTGAATTAACAGCATAACCATGATCTGATTCTAGATCCAGTGAAGACATGATCAACTTTCTGAGGAAGAAAAAAGTTAAGATGAAGGACCATGAGAGACTCACAACCGATCCAACCAACACTGATGTTTCTCTCCAAGAATGCTCCCTCTTCATCATCACAACCACCCCATCCTTCAACATCGTTTTTTATCTGCCTCTAATAACATCTACTATTTTCCTTCTCAATCTCCCTCAACCACTTTCTATCAGCTTTAGGATTTTTCTGCTAACTACAATCAAATCGAATCCTAGCTGGGTTATTTCTTTCTATGAACCTTTGCACAATCAAAAGTGTTACAATTCTCCTAGGTGCTTCCTTATCATCATCCCTCTCACTAATTCAATTCCCCCACTCTACATCCTTGAACCAGAAAAACCATTTGTTTCCTCTGTTGATGAAATAGGTTGTAAATTAACGGATGGTCCAAAAAATTCTGTTTTTTTTTTCAACCTTTTATCAAAAACAATTACCTGTTCGTTTTTGGAGTTCAAAGATCCACAATCACTTGTTCTTGTTCATTTGGGGTGGGACTGTTTTTTACCTGTTAATGGATTCCAATTTCATTAACAATCTGGTGAACTGTAAGGGAGGAATTCAATAGGGCTGCAACTCTATAGTCATCTTTTTTCGTCCAGATTGTTCTGAGGAGGAAGACTTCTTTTGCTGTTCTAAGGAACCTAGGTTTTTTTTCACGAGAGGTTTACAGATAATTTTCTTAGTTGCAGTGGTTGTTGTTGGGAGAAGATGTGAAGATGTGTTCTCTAACATTTCTGTCTCTTCCAGTTTCACTCGCACCACTCACCGATTTTCAGAATTCTTATTCCCATCCAGTGAGTTCAGGCTGATGTTACCGAGTCAGGAAATTTAGTCGCTTCGAATGATTCCTTTCTTACTTCCGACAATCGCTGACACATATCTGCTTAATCAAGACACCCAGAACAGGACTGTCAGTCTTGGGTTTCTAGACTCCATACGTTACTTACTTTGGAAGAGAGTTGAGATACACGTTTTACCTTGGTTCTATCAACAAATCTGGACAAAATGGATGAACTCATACCTACACGGATCTTATGTGGAGGCTAAAATAATCAACGGGTTTTTTCCCGTCTCTTGCTGCCGTTATTAGAACTAGGGGGTTATTTAAAGGTGGGTCACACACACCCTCCACTTAGATGGGGTTGGTTTTTTCGTACCAATGAGGGTCCTGCTGTCATGGTTACCAAATTTCATGGGTTTCTTCACGCGGCTACTTCTGTTTTGCATCTGGAAATGTCCATGGATTTTGTTTGTCTGGATTACAATTATCATGACTGGGGTTTCATTTCGCTACTTTTAAAGGGGCTAATTCCTTGGGGGGATCCTTCTTACCTGAGAATAGTCGCAAAATGTTATATTAGTAGGACTTCTCTACTTGCACTTAGGTTAGCTAGTTTTATCTGCATTAGTTGTTCTGTCCTATTTTGCACTATATATATTAGTAAGATTACTCTGCATGCTTTTAGGTTAGCTAGTTTTCTCTGCATCATTTGCTGTGTCCTGTTTCGAATTGTGTTTCGACTTGTGAATTTCGAAGGTCTACCATGGATTAGTGACAATCTTATGAAGCTCTGGCGGGATGAGGAAAAAGTTTGGTTTCATCGATATGGGGTAATTCCTTTTTGCCTTAAAGGATACGTTACGTCTGGCCATTTTTGTAAATGTCCGGTTGCCGTCAACTTACTTTGCATGGCAACACTTCAGTGGTTTGGTTTTGTGGTCATCCGGCGCTCGTCTTCGTGGATTCGATCTAGTTTCTTTTACTTCACCTTACTTTCGACACCAATGGTAACTAGGAGCATTAGATCCTTTTTGGAAGTTGGTTGTGATGTTGTTTACTTTCTTTTTGGAAACATCATATCAACGGTTGTAAACACCTATGTAATGCTTTAAAGTTAATATATGCAGTACTTTCCTTCAAAAAAAAGAAAAGGTATGCTGGACGTGTAGCTAGAATATGTACTCGTGTCATGAGAAGTAGGGAACATCTGAAATCTGGCTGATATTCTGAAGCCGGGGTAGGCTTCATACAAGAGGTTTTGCATAGCCCAAATTCTAAATCGTAAGATTATTAATCTCTATTAAATATGTTTACCTGTGTGGAAGCAAATCAACCAACACATCAATTTTATATGTCTTGTACAATGACTCTATTCCTGCACATTATAACTTATAAAAGATGGGCGACTCATTAACATGTGTTTCTTTTGTAAGTGTAACTGGAAATAACTAGCGATATTTTACTACAAATACAAATAGAGACAAGATGTCCCAGGAAATAATATGTGTCTGCTTTTACAATGAATTGGGTTTACAGATGAGTGACGGATGGGATCAATTTGATAACGTGACTCCATCCACATCCAATCCAATATATGCCAAGTTTAAAGTTTGGCATCCACATCTAATCCAACATCCAATGATGAACTGATGCGCGGATTGGAACGGATAAATTGAATAGATTTTCTTTTAATTAAATTGAATGTAACTAAGAAATATCTTATAAAATTAGTTTCACTTTGAACCGGTAATCATCGTTGTTACATGTTTCACTTAATAAACTAAATTGTTAGAAATAGTGTTTAACTGAGACTCTAACAAGTCAAAGTTATTAAAGTTTGAGTTATATTAGGATAATGAGTCCTTGGTTTGAGAGTTTGCTATGTTTAGAGTTTTATTGTTCCAGAAGAAGCTAGAACATTCTAGAAGTGTGATTTGTTTGTATAATAACATTCTAGAAGTGTGTTATTATGTATAGAAACTCTATAGTTTTAGGCAATTGGTTTGGGTACGTTATGCCTATAAAAAGCACCAGTTATCAGCATTGTAAGATACACCAAAATTAATACAATGTAGTCTTCCGTTTGATTTGTGTTTGTTCTCCTCTCTCTTGTTCGATCCTACATGTGGTATCAGAGTAAGGTGAGACAAAGAGGGAG
The DNA here is from genome assembly GCA_023529015.1 of Papaver nudicaule. Lineage (NCBI taxonomy): Eukaryota > Viridiplantae > Streptophyta > Magnoliopsida > Ranunculales > Papaveraceae > Papaver > Papaver nudicaule. Next base: position 23,667 of record JAJJMA010033266.1, read on the forward strand.
GAGGGAGAGAAATTAGAGAACTAGGTTTGATTCAAAGTTTTTAGATTGTTAAAGAAGAAGAAGAAGAAAAAAAAAAAAAAAAAAAAAGAAGGCGGTGTGGAGGAAGGAGGAGAAGAAAGAAAAGAAGTGTAATATTGCCTATGCCATGATTAGTTTGGAGATTATGTGTGTTGCTACGATTTGTGGTCATCTCTTTGATCACCAAGAATATATTATTGCTAGCATAAAGGCACGAACCTAGGTGTTTGACATTGGGATATCTTGATCCATCTTGCGTTGTAGTGGTTGGTGAAGACATGGTTGATAAATCGGTTTCCATACACATAATATTGCACAAGTGGGTTGTTTGGATGTATCGTGGAGGCAGATTAAAGTGGGGCGCATGTGATGGATATGGAGTATTCGACAAGGTGGTGTAATAGAACTGGGCAAAAGGAAGTAAGAATTGGACTCCGGGACCTGCTTGGTTAAAAGTCTATGCATGCTCGATCAGGAAGCAATTGAAAACTGAAAGAAGATTATCTCGATCGAAGGAAGGTGCTGACGTTAGCATTAAAAATTGGGACCTCGGCAGAACTGAGTTTAGGGCATACAGTATGAAAGGGGGCCGGTCGGTTATCTCCAACCCCCTTCAGACAATAAGGGGCATCCAAAAAAAATGGCCAAATTCTTGAAACAGGGCCAAATGCCTGTTCAGTCATCGTCAACAGCAGGGAGCCGGGAATGAGTTCACGACAATGTTTGGGAGTCGCTGCTGCTGCTGTTGATGTTGAAGACGACGACGATGGTGATGCAACTCGTGAGTAGAGAGTGCATGAGGAGTTGAAAACTGGACAAGAAACAGCTGCGTGGTTGTTGAGAAGCAAGTGTATATGCCGAAATCCCCATGTACATGCTCGTGTGGTTGTGAGAGCTGAATGTGTGTTTGTGGGGTCTGAAGGGTGGAGTACGTGTACCAACAAAGAGAGCTGGTGGAGTTTAGAAACTTGGTGTTGTTTTTAATATTCAGAGTCAAGAGGAGGCGTTGCCGATTGTATACGAAGTGGTGATGTGATGTGATTGGACAGTTGTCAATTTTTGAGTGTTTTCAGAGTTGGTGCTGTGAACATGAAATAGGAACACTGTTCAAAAAAAAAAAAAAGTGTTGCTGTGTTAAGGAGAGCACAAAATTGGTGGTACGAATTTGCTGTGAAAGGTTGATGGTTGATTGTTGGTGGCTGCTGGATGTGAATCTTAGTGGGTTTGTGAGTGTGGACGTCCAGGGAAGGAAAAGTGTTAATGGACATGATGCATGTGATGGACAACTAACCGTGTCCAAACAAGAATGATGATGGTTCATATCGGTTTACGGCATAACACAATATTGAGTTGATTCAGCTGCTATGAAAAGGGAAAAAGAAAGGCACAAGCAAAAGGGAGAAGATCTGGCATGTACGGGTTACATGAGCAGCCAAGAGATGCTACGGTGAGTACGTTCCAAGATGGAGGTGTTCACAACGTAAATATATCATCAAAACGAGGGAGAGAAATGTGAGTTGTTTTGATGATATTGAGTGATGATTAGTGTGTCTACATAAAGGTGGCGCCTTGTGTAGAAGGTTTGGTGTGTCTGCAAAAGTGTGGCGACTTTTGCAGAGGGAAAGAAAGTATCTACAAAAGTGTGGCAAACTTTTGTAGAGGGTGAGAAAGAGTATCTACAAAAGTGTGGCGACTTTGTAGAGGGAGAGAAAGGGTGTCTACAAAAGTGTGGCGACTTTTGTAGAGGGAGAGAAAGTATCTACATAAGTGTGGCGACTTGTGTAGAAGGGTGTCTACAAAAGTGTGGCGGCTTGTGTAGAAGACCTAGCAAACAAGAAAGTGTGGTGATAAGAGCACAACATTGTGGTTGTGACGGTTCCTTGAAGCAAGTGAAGTTGTGGGGAACAAGTGTAGTAACAACATGCATGTGTTGTTGTTAAAAGAAGAAAGGTTGAGTTATCAAGAGGTAACGTGAAGAATGTGAAGGCTGTGAGTGAAGCAGCAAGTTGATCATCTTAGCAAGAAGATGATCCGAGAATTTGTGGTTGTAATCTGTGTGATTACGAGGTTGTGAGAGTAGTCTGTGTGATTACCAGTGGTAGCAAGTTCATCTTATTGAAAATATTTAGGAAGAACTTGTGGTATGAAAGTTGAAGAGTCGTGTATGAAGAACAAGAGTGGTTTGGAATTCTGCAAGGCGATTCAGTGAAAAAGTAAAGAGATACAGTTGACCATTAAGTGACACCGGGTGGCACAAGAGAATGGGAGAGTACTGTAATACCATTGAGTGACACTGAGGCAGTGACGCAAAAGCATGGTACAAGAGAAGGCTTGACAAGCCTGTAAGAATGTCGAAATCCGATAACTGAGTGGGTTAGTCGGTAACAAGGTTTGATGTCATGTGGACGTCATAAGAAATCCGATAATCGAGTGGGTTAAAAAAGAGGAAGGCTTGTTGTGACAAGCTAGAGAAGGATGTTCTGGGAACATCAAAAGAGAAGGCTCGACAGGGTTGAGCTAAGAGAAGATAAATCCTGCAAGAGGTGATCAAGAATGTTAGGAAGGTGCTTTCTAAATGGAATCTCATTTAAGGGAGGCTAATTTAAGGGAGGTTGTTTCAAACAAAGAAGAAGATTTCTTGACAGAGTCTCAGTTAAAAGGGAGGCTGTTAGAAATAGTGTTTAACTGAGACTCTAACAAGTCAAAGTTATTAAAGTTTGAGTTATATTAGGATAATGAGTCCTTGGTTTGAGAGTTTGCTATGTTTAGAGTTTCATTGTTCCAGAAGAAGCTAGAACATTCTAGAAGTGTGATTTGTTTTGGAAGTCGAGTTATTATGGTATTATGTGTTATTTAGAGTAGTTTCTTTGTATAGAAACTCTATAGTTTTAGGCAATTGGTTTGGGTACGTTGTGCCTATAAATGGCACCGGTTATCAGCATTGTAAGATACACCATGATTAATACAATGTAGTCTTCCGCTTGATTTGTGTTTGTTCTCCTCTCTCTTGTTCGATCCTACATAAATACATCCAAACATGATGATGCTCAAGTGTTAAGGAAGCTAAGGCAAGAGAAACAACTAGATGGGGGAAGTGCAATGGATATGATAGAATGATTTTTCTTAATGACAATCAGATTATCATAAACGGGATAGTGAAGAAATTGCAACCGGAGGTGCAAAGTTTTTTTGCGTGGTGCTCTAAGAAATTGCAACTCTTTATCTAGTTTTTTATTTTCTGTATTTGGAAGGAATGTAATTGTATGGTAGACAAGTTAGCCTAAAAGTTAAATAAGTTTGTAGATATTAAACTAGATTCGAAATGTCGGGGACAGTCGTATGAAAGCTATATGCAAGATAAAATAAGCTAAATGGAACTACCTTAATTAATCTGGGACAGAGGGAGTATTATCCAAATATTGTTCCTCTTTTCGAAAAAATAATAAAAGAAAAGATACATCCATATTTTGTTATTTTTTTATACTTTAACTAGACGATTAATTGTAGAATCATTTGATTCCATAGTTTGTTGTATCAACCGATATATATTTTTAACAATACCAACACCGGCAAAAAATCCTTACTATACAAGACAATGGGTATCAACTCTTAATTTTGAAAATGATTTGTTGTCCGAAGGTAAGGGTGTCAACGAATGCGTTCAGATGCGAATAATGCACTATTCGTATCCGAATCCGAAAATTTCAAACAACATCCGAATCCGATTCGAAATCTGAACAGATATAGTATCTTCGACTTCGAATTCGTATTCGAATTTTTATCCGGATTTCAGATAATATCCGATCCGAATCAAGAGAGTAAAAAACAATAAATAGTTAGTATTTTTGGGACAAATTAATAAAGTAAAATCAATATAAAAACATATTTAATGGAGTATTACTTAATTATTTGAAGAAATTTTTTTAAAAAAAAGTACATGAACATGCACTTTTATAAGTAGTAAAATACAAGTACTAATATATAATATTTCGGATGCGGATACCTCAGTATCGGAATTGGTATCCGAATAGTTACATTTTCGGATAAAAAATTTGAATATCCAAATTCGATTTAAATTTCCGTATAACATTCTATATTTTAAATGCGAATGCGAATGAATTTCGGAGTTTTCGAACACCCATTGACAGTCTTAACGGGAGGAATATCTTGCAACAAATCCCGACTGAAAGAGTGAGTGGGACCTCTTCCCCCAATCCAACCGGCTACTATCCTAACGAATCCGTGAAAGCCTTCTCTACCCAATAGATCCTATCCCAGACAAACCGTCGACGGTGACTCTATCATTGTTAATAATGATAATGATATGCATTGATACTGGGAATGATGACGGTGAAATACACTGTCCAAACATCACCGTATCTGAAAAGGGATCTTTACTCTTGGACAAACCAAAGCCCATGCTTCAGGAACTCTAATCTTAGCAGGCAATCTTATGATTCCCAGAAATAATTAATTATTAGATCAGAACCACATCACCACTTAAAAGACAGTAATTAACTGACATTAAGAATACCTACATCAGCACTTGCATCAATAAAGAAATGGGATACATCTAATTGGTTCCCTAGATGATTAGGGTTTCAAAGGAAACCAAATAGAGCACGGGTCCCTAAGACTTTCCAATTTTAGTAATAGATCATGGAATATCACAAAATGGAGATCAATGGACTTAGTTATCGTTAAATGCTTGAGATGGCATTAATTGTAAAACTTACCCTTCAAGTTTTTTTTTCGAAACTATTTAGTGAAAATGCTTTGCAAATGGAGTAAAACAACATATCCACCAGATTGTTTAACTCATTGTGTGTCATATGACGGCGCACACACTATTATCAGTTTTAATAGAAAAATGAATGGCGAAATTCATTAATTTTAGCATGAACTGGTATTTTGTAAAAGTATTTTACTATGTGCAAGTCCTTTTCATTAGAAATAAGATCACACGTTTCGCTATGGTAGCTCCATAGCCAGTTCCATTTTCCATAGGTCATAGGTTTCATTAAAAACTAGATCAAAAATCAAGTTCTCTCATTCACCTTGAGTATCCATTTATAAATGCACACTAGAAACTTCACAATCCGGAGGTTGCTGCCCTATGCGATTCTTTGGGAAGTTTGGATAGAAAGAAATGCACGAGTAAATGGAGGAAAACCGAAATCTATTGGCTCATTTATTGCGGCAGTAAAATTGAATATACAGCTCTAGAGTCACAAAGAAAAACTATTTGAAGGATATTCCACGACTCAAATTCTATTTAATTAGGAGACTATTGTGAATCTGTAATATTCTTTGCTGATCTCCCAAGAGTGATTTACTTGTAAATATTTGTACACTATTCAATTTCAAAACTCTGGCTCTTCTCTCCCACTAAGCAAACGTAGAATGTACTGATTAATCTTAGCCTACCTAAACAAGTATGGATATATCTAACTGACATTCCTTCCTTAATTCATCCTCTCTTTTCGGTCGCCGTACGTACATGTAACTAGAGTTACCATTTCGTCTCTAAACCTATATCTTTCTAGCTATCAACTTGAATAAAATGATTTTCAGAAGTAATCTATTATTTCTCTTCCCCATTCTATTCCTTCTCCAATTAGTGAAAAAGCTGATCAGTGAATCTGAATCAAGCTAGTGCACCATGTACGTAATTCTCCTACTGCAATCATATGCCGGTATGTGTTCTATGAATATATGCATTTCAGTAGACTCACCCCAAGTTTAAATCTTTACTCTCCCTTCAAGTCTTATATTGCAGCTTAATCCAAAATTGCTGGTTCATGTAACATACCAACAAATCATCAATGAAAAAACTACAATAGTTTTTTATTAACGAAGTTGTGAACTAAAAAAGTCTCCGCAAAGGCACAAGCATTCTTGCTATGCAAGGTATCACGCAGTCAAAATTAGATACTGATTTTTTTCCATGTTAAACAGTAAGACCTGCTAGGTATACCTCAAGTACACATACTACCTACCATTCGATCTAACTCATATGGTATTTTATGAATCGTAACTAAAATTTAATGCATTTTGATGAGCAAAAGGAATTTATAAAAGTAGATAAACAAACCACTAGAGAGAACAAGCATTACAGATAGGAAGAACATGCTTAATTAGTCGTCGCCTAATTTTTTTCAGTGAATTCATGTACTTAATTATGTTTCATTTTTCGATCCCCTTTTGCCAGAGAAATATTGACTATTAAGACAAATCTTATGCTCCGAGCATCTAGCCAAGCAATAATAAGCATGAAAAATATCGATCAAAGACTATAAATAAGTAGAAATAGAAATAAAAGGGAGTAAGAGATCTCACGCAGTTCCATCCGATCTTGTACTGGCGAAGTCGTAGAGCTTTCCAGTGCTAGAAAAGATCATTAAACCAACTTCTGCGTCGCATAAGATCGCTAACTCTTTCGCTTTCTTTAACAATCCATTCCTTCTCTTAGAAAATGTTACTTGTCTACTGGTCGAATTATCAATCCTACGGATCACTATCTTTCCTCGACCCATCTCTCTCTTCTGAATTTCCCTTCAGGGTTTTATTTATCTATCTACTTCTTTTTCCCTGTATATATCAGTACATTAAAACAAACAAATTACTTTAGATAAACTCATTAACGATTTATTCCCTTTTTGAAAAGCTTATTAAGATCCCTATACTCGAAACAATCTTTACAGATAAAAATCAAACAAAAACAGAATGAGATCTCAATTTAACAACCCATGATTCAAAAATGTTTAAGCTTAAAGATCCAAAATTCACAATGAAATCAAAAGGGTAATACAATTTCCACTTACAAAATCAGAAAATATGATACATATAATTAGCCTCGCTGATGATGAGATTTCAAGATATATCATTGCATACCTGATTAAAGAGTGCTGTTGACTGATGAAATTTTTGGTAAGCTTTCTTCTTCTTCTTCTTCTTCTTCTCCTTGTTTTGTTCTTCTTTAGGAAGAGAAGACTCTTCTAGTTTGGACTTTTTTGTTTTTTTTCTTCTTCACCTGCTTTATTAGGAAAGCTCAAATAAGTGAAAGGGTTTTTTGGAGATAAAAATAACACAAAACAATCTCGGTTTTGTTAAAAGAGGAAAAGCGGTTTTGTATTTTTCAAAACCGCTTAGTGGTTTATTACTGTTTTTGTTTGTCTAAAAAAGGTAGGGTTTTTCTAAAATTGAATGGGCAGGCCATAAATGAGAATTTTAAGATTTTAATAATTGGAATCCGCACTTTAATTAGGAGCGCCTGTCGTATAGTCAGGTTACACGTGGGTAGTTGCAACGTTTGATTCAATCCTGGTTTTCGGGACTTGTCGCTTTTTAACATTTGGATATTTTTGTCCTTAGATTTCATTTAATTGACGGATGTATCCCAGTTTGAATTTTCACGAGATGCATATGGAAATCTGACGTGCTAAACATCATTTACTTAACTCTTCTGGGAAAGTATTTTTTGATTTCTAGAATAAAGAAAATAATTTAAGGTGATAGGTACAATATAAAAAAATTCTAACGACGTTACAAACGCGATTAAACGGCGTGAAAATCCTAGGAAAATGTCTTCGAAAACTACGAAAAAGTAAACGAATGATTTGGCTTTTCAGATCTAGAATCGTCTTCGATTAATTTTCCTTTTAAATTTGAATTTCACCACAATAAAATTATTATACGACCCAACAAATATTATTTCGGTCAAATATAAATGGTTAAGTGGAAAATAATGACATTAGAATAAAACTTTGGTGGAAAAATAGATACAAATATATTCTGATTTAACTCAGAGATACAGCACCCAGTTCCGATTTTAATGATTTAATTCGGTTTGTATACGAGTGAACGGTTTATCGTCATTCCCTGGTTAGTGCAAGGCCGAACCGGCGTATTACGCCCGAGTCTACATCTATACGAAATTAGGGAAAAGAGGGGTTTTTTTTATCCTACGTCGAATTACCAGAGTGCGAAGAAATGAAAAGTGTTGCACAAGTTTGCTCCTTTGGAAACAATTTTTTTTTTATCTCGTTCATTGCGTCTAAGTAAAAATGTAAATGTGATTTCTTGAATGACTATAGATTCGTAAAGAAAAAGTGAAGGCGATGAATTAATACCTCATATTTCTTTGAGTAACGAAGTAGGCGATGCATAACCAATTTCGCACTTGACGTCAAATCCCTCATTTTTGAATGACAATGTAGAGCTACCTGGCTATATGTATTATTCTTGTGAAGTAGAGAAAGATGATTTATGTCGCATTTGGAGAATGGTGAGCTAGCAAAGGATTCCCAACACATTCGGAGAAAACAAGATTAATGCGAGGGATTTCAACTTATATAGATTTCGTCAGAAGGAAATCTAAACTCTTAACTTGTTCAACTACATGCAAGCGCTGTTTATCACTTACATAAATTCAAATTTACCAAATTTACATTACTGTTATGAAAAGTTCAAGATTCTCGTACGTCTTGTTCAAAAGTATTCAAGGAAGGACTAACTAGATAAGAACCCATCATTAAGAGTGCCCAAAATTGTGCTTGTTGCTTAATGACGTACATACAATCCAGTTGATTAAAGCTAAAAGACATACAGTCACCAAAAACGTTATAATGGATAAAGATTTGTATTTACCAAGAAAGAATCAAACACTAACTAAACTATGTGTATCAGTACTCCAACATTACAGGAGTATCGTTTAAAAACATCAATTTTGATGATTTTGTTTTCGATTGGGTTAATCTTTTTAGAGAGTAGTTTGTTTGTAAGCTCTCTATTCACTTTTTTTTTTGTATCTTTGAGTGTGCTATCTTGGCACTTCTCCTTTTAATTTAATTTTACTTTTTTTTCAAAAACATTACAGGAGTATCAAGTTCCAAGAACTTTGGAGCAGCGAATTGAAAGCACAGACAGAAATTTGTGCTTACAATGCGCCATAACGTTTATAAAGTCGAGGGATTCATTGGTCATTAAAATAAAAGAGTAAGGGTTTATCAGGGGTCTCCATGTGCATAACTGTAATTTCATTATCTAACGCACTTTAAGAGATTCTGCGCATCGAATCGGTCCAGTACAAGAAAGAGAAAGAAACGGACGAATTCAAAGCCAGCTAGGTGATTCTAAAAAAGGAAAGATATCAATATACTCACCACGTGTCAGAAAAAGACTGCTCCATAAAGACCTGAACTGAAAAAGAATAAAAAATTGAACTTCTGTATTTTAAGGTTTCCAAATATAGCAAAAAAGATCTCCACGTATTATTTGTTATAAAAACACTTTTTTTTTTTAGGGTTCAAACAAGTTGGTTGGAGTTTGAATCTCTCTCTAAACTGTCAACCCATCAAATCTTCCTTTAATATTTTAAAAGTTAATTTTATGTATTAGTGATGTTACTAATAGTACTAATTAACCCACTAATCAGTTATTTTTATCACAAGAGTACTTAAACAGTAGTTTAGTGGCAATATTCTCGAAAATTACGTACGAATATGGGTTTTAAAGATCTCTTGGAGAAAATGTTGGAAACATAATCATCACTTCAAGTTTGAGCTATTAGATTTTCCCAAAACTGTTTACTTATCTCATTTTCTTGGCCTTGAACATCTCATGGACTGAATCAAACTAACAACCATAAAAAGAGCTAAAGGAAGAATTGTGCAATAGCGGTTGGAATCATATTTTGTGTGTGAAATGTGCGTACTATTTTTCATTTTCTCTCCTACATATATATGTAAATGTTATTATCCAAATTCAAGCACTAAAAGAAAAGAAAAAACACAACTTTAAGCGACCAAGTATCAGTTTATACACGATTTGGAGCAAGGTAAATCGTTCGTTTGCGAACCGTTAGGTGAATATTCGATTCCCTATTGAGTTAGTAAATCGTGAACCGGATCAATGAATCCGTTCTAGGTGAATCTTGAACTGGGCTATGGATAAATCATAGATGTCAAGATAACTACCTACAAACAAGATTCTGACCTGGTTTCGATAACTCTGTTAGTTGGCTATTGATATTTGCAATTAGGACAACAAACTGTGCATTAGTCATTGTAAACCATGGTTAATTATCTGATAATATGGCTTTTCCTGTTTTAAATATTCATTAACTAATCTTTTCCTTTGTTTCTTCAAACTATGAAAAGACTAAATATTGAGAAGAGGGCCAATCAGAACGACCCAAAATTTCCTCAAAAATTAAGAAAATTAAACCAAGCATAAATTGCAAAAACAAAACCCAAGTAAAAGAAAACAGAAAACTAATCAACCATTTAAAGTGGCTTAACAAACACTAAGCACTCTGTTTAAGAATAATCTATCTTTGTTTAAGGATAATCTGTCCCTAACCACAAAGTAGCATGCGTCTGATTAAGATGATCTCATTGCCAAGGACAGCACTTTTGACAATTTTTATACCATTTTAGGCATTGGAAAATTTGGTTATGACGCGTGTAAATACCGATTGGGCACTCATTCTATTATCGATCGTGATTACACCCTGTTGCACTTTTTTCAAAAGCGGCAAGTACGTTCTACCGACGGAAGTAGTGTGCATTTAGTAGGTCTATTGGATAGTACTTTCAAGTATATATACACCAGAAAAGGTATATGGAGTTGCTCATGGTTATATACTAATTAGTTAGAGAACAAATTGTGTTAGATACAATGGATAAGCAGAGAAGCTACGGAAAACTTCATGAGTATGAACAAAAGCCATGTAATTAACATTCTAGTGTTGAACGAGTTTACTCTTTTGATTTTCAGACAAATGTTATATGAGATCGCATATATAAAGCTTACAATTGTGAATAGACTTAACGTTTTCGTTTTCTTTTCCCTTTCCTTTTTCATTAGGAGCAAGTTACGAAAATAACTTGTGGTATACACACTTATAATTCAATCAATAATGGGATCAATAATAGCTCTAGAGGATCTTAATCGGATAGTTCTAGATCGCCATAGACGGAAATGACTAATTTTAGCTTTCGTCAAAAAAGAAAGAAACCAAAAACCTAAACATCAGTGAAAGAAGACCAGAGCGGACCATTCTTTTTCTTTTTTTTTTTGAAAGGAAGAGATGGAACCATCTTCTAGGTCCTTAATACTCCATAGACGGAGTATTAGGATATTTTTATACGTTGGGGTTTTATTTTAGAAAAGGATAAAACAAGTTGGAGTTTACATGAAGATAATATTACAGATGTTTACTGCCATTATAATTAATTAATGTTATTGAATATACAGCCAAATAGGATCGAGTGTTTTCATGAGTTTGTATATTTATAACCTATATTATACTGTCAGTAATTATTAGGCATAGCAGTGAATTTTACCAATTATTTACTTATGGTAAACTAGGGTTTTCAATTATCGTACTTATCATGATCTGCTTAATTAGAGTTTAAAATATTTTATAATGATATATGATGAAGCCATGTTACTTAATTAGAGACTCGAGAGTAGAACTAGAGAGATAAACAAGTTGATACTATTTGAACTCGAACGAATCTCCATGGGAACTTGATCCAAGTAAATTAGTACTTCAGCCATTGGTTTGAATTTCGAGCCAGAATCCTCAGAAACACACCTGATCAGTGGCTGAGTGGGTGATACCAAAACGTCTTCCCAGGTTTTTTTACTGAAATGCTTTTAGACCAATGGCAAACAATCGTACGCACCATGACTCACACGCGTGCTTCTACCAGTGGCTTTCATTAGCCTCTCTGCAACCACTTGTTAATATTTTAAGGAAACCTAATTCAGTACGCTATATATAATTAATCTGTCACAGCTGATCAGTTAATTAATTATTTTCTTTGTACGGATCAAGCTTTTTATAAGAAAAGTATACTTTAACAAGCATTATTACGTAACATAGTGTCTTCCTACTTACAGTATTATCTAGTCTAGCTACCAACGAATGAATACTGATTTAATGTTTCTAAGACTTGCTAAAAATTGAATAACTTTAGTTTTAGGGATAAGTGACTGTGTCATTAGCTTAATTTCGATTGGGTAAGCCCACGTGAACGCGTTATGATCAATCGATATTCTATCTTTTGTTATGAAATGACCAGGATGCTAATTAATTAAGAATTAAACAAAAAAGTTAGGCCTAAACTTGGATTAGAATATCTAATGATCTGGACAAGTGTCAATCATCTCAAAATCATATAGTATACTATTTGATTAAGTTAAAACTTGAAAGATATTAATCCCATCAAGATAATTAGTATTGTATGTACAAGTTTTAATGGCTTATGATCCCAACTAGGGAAGTTTAATTTTTTATTCTAAATAATTGTGATTTCTCTTTTACAAAATTTCCCTTATTTTTTGTTGCTTTGTGCTAAGTTTTTAATGGAACCAAGAGGCAACCTTTGATGGCTTTACTTGACCAACTTTCTTTTCTCCTCTTAGAAAGGGCAGCATATATATTGGAAAAAAATAGAGCATAAAAGTGGTGACATTACAAAAAACAATGGTTCTACACGGACCGAAATTAAAACAACACCAAAATAAACACACACACATTGTTGGGTGTGTGGGCCCCACCAACAGCAGAATTAGCAGGGAGCCCACTGTGTGTGTGTCTGTATTTATTTTGGGTTAGTTTTTTTTTCCGGTCTGTAGGGAATTGCTGTACAAAAAATATGAATACAGTTGATAATAGAATAGAAAATGAGACATATGTCTAGAAAAGGCTTAACTCAGGTCTTAGTGGACCGCTAAAAATGTCGTCTGGGTGAAATAAATGAGTCGACACGTTACTTTTTCTGGATATGAGTACCCCGATCGATAGTGACAATTTTTTTCTTTTACATATCGACGGTTTTTCTGGACATGGGTGAAACTTAAACTATGATTTCATCTCTTTCTCGTCCGACATTTCCACCATCCACATCATCTCCTCATCCACCATCTCCACCACCACAAAACACCAGCAACAACGACACCATCTCCATCTCCACCACCACCATCTCCTCCTCCACCCCAAACAGCACTAACATCATCGAAACCACCGCCACATACCTCTCTCTACATGTGACAAATCATACTTCTTTCCTGTAAAAAATAATTGAATTTTGGAGAAAGAGAATTTGGAGTTTTAGTCATCAACACCAGTTGTAACAGGATACAATAAGCAATAAAGAAAGTTGTACTGGGTACCTCTAGTGTTTCTATTGTTATTCTTATTTCAGTTTCAGTAATCAATACCAGTTATACCTAGTTACGGAAGCCACACACTAACATATTCGAGCAATTATACCTAGGTTACAGAAACCATGCATACGCAAAATTCAACTACTTGTACCAAAGTTACATATTTTAAGAATTATCAAATTTAACCACTTGTACCTAGGTTATAGATTCATCAAAAATTATCAAAACTGAGAATGGGTCTCTGGATAAGAAAGGAGCGTTCCTTTTGTTTTATTAGCTATTTAGGAAATACACAGACACTTCATGTCCCATATTGGACACAATGTAAAAGAAAATTTTGAACATCGCCCACTCTTTAATTCTGAGGTTTTCCCTATTTACCACTCATGGTTTATCTAATTCCTACCTCCAAGTCTCATAATTACAACCTATACTAATTTTAAAATCTCTGATATTCCACTTATTTGACTTTTGTTTCCAGCCATCAAAATAAGCCACCAAATGAAAACCCTGAAATCCTAATGAAAACTCACGGTCTCAAATCCTTTCGAGGGATTCACCAAGACTTCTCTTGCGTCAGGGACTGACCACTTGTGATCCTAACTTCGGTTACACAGATTTGGATATGGATTTTTGAGATTGTCCATATCATACCATAAGACTCACGATTCCAAACGAAAAGTTGGTTGTATTTCGGTATCCGTGCTTAATTTATGAAGAAAGGAGAGATTTGGACGACAGTTTAGGCTTATAGTCGTTCAGACCCGTAGTCGTTAGTGACTGACTGACCTTTTGTGCCCATAGTCGTTCAAAAATGGACGACGGTTTAGGCTTATAGTCGTTCAGATCCTTACGGCCATGCATAACCTGCCTAACAAAATTTAAAATCTCCAAGTCATACCATAAGAACGATTACTAAGAGACTTAAACGTCCAAAATTAACCGACCAGTTATTCGAGATATTGAAAGAACAATTAAAACGATTTAAACATGATTAACATTCACTTACTAATTACCTCTAAACCTTGTTCACTAAAGGTGTTTCAATAGAATTGACAATAGTAGAATCTTCTCAGATGATCGATTCATCTGAGATTGGGATATTTTGCCTTAGATTTTCAATGGTAGAATCTTCCCCAATAATCGTTTACGGATTGAGCGCCGATTAGTTCGTTTATGTCTAGATTAATTAAATGATTCAAGATAAATGAAGGTAAATGAATAAACGATTTTAGTAGATTATAATTAAACATAAATCTAATCTAGGTTTTCTAACTTAATGATTTTTTACTGAAAGCAGAAGATTAATCAGGGAAGAAGAAGAAGACAAATAATAGGAGTGGTAGTCAAGTCAAACCTGAAAAAGCAGGGGTACCAAAATACAACCAACTTTTCGTTTGGGCTCGTGAGTCTTATGGTAAGATATAGACGATCTCAAAAATCAATATCCAAATCTGTGTAACCGGAGTTAGCACTACACCATATTCAGTGATTCACAACTGAAATTCGCAACGTAGGTATGGTCGTTTTGAATCGCAACAGAAGCAGGACTGTTGCGAAATTGATGCAACGGTGGAGATTTAGTTGCGGATTGATGCAACGGTGGAGATTATGTTTCTATTTCGCAACAGTTGGGTTTCACGTGTGTGGGTTGTGCGTGTGGCCATTAACACCTTACCACACTTTTTTGTTATTTTTTCACCCAGATCTTAGGCAGCTAATTTTCGATTGATAATGTTTGCACCCTAATTTTTTCTTATCTAACCTTATGCCTTGCCTTATCCCTTCATTTCATTCACTCGTTTTTTCTTCTTCGAAGCTTTGAATACACAGAGACCTTCATCTCTTCCCCCTTTCTACCACCACCCCCATCATCGTTATCATCAACATTAAGACCAAACCCTTTCTAGTTTTGGTCGTCTAAGAAGAAGATTCACAATAATCTCAGGTTTGAAAACCCGTTTCACATCCTTTGAATATCGGGATTTGTAGTCCCTAGAAATTGATTTTAACTCTTTCATTTGAATTTGTTGAAGAAGATTTAAGTACACACTGAGAGGTATAAACCCTAACACCATTCTTGTTTTTGGTTTCAATCTTGATTTGATTTTGATTTTGATTTTGACTTTAGGTTTAACTGAAAATTATGTTGTAGCAAATGATTTTAACTCTTTATTTTGAATTTGCAGAAGAAGATTCAACTAGCTGCTGAGAAGTATAAACCCTAACTCTCTTGTTTTTGGTTGGGTATGCCTAATGAGGATTCAGAATTTGTATTTGACTAGTTGTGAAGTATCTCATATGTGCATTTATGCTACTTTATTTTCGATTTCTTCTCAACCAATATCTGATTTATGTATGTTTTTTCATTTTATAGAATCTATAAAAGAGCCTGCAGTATGTTTGGAACTCTGCAATATTTTGCTCATGTTTTCTTGTTTAAACAGGTTGATGATCTTTTTAAGACATGGTACCCACCATTGGAGAAAACTTTATCCTGCTTGTCGAAGTTGTATTGTTGCTTAGAACCTGCTGTTTTTACTGGTGTAGCTCAGGTTTATATGATTGCTTGAATTCCTTGATTTGACATCGTTTCGTGAGTTTAAAATTTTCCTTCATTAAATGATTATCCTTTTTGTTTTCATCAGGAACTCGTAGAAGTTTGCGCAATATCCATCCAGGTTAGTAAGTTGTATGTAGTTTTCTTGGCTGTTAAGGTCTTAACACATAATGGATATGAAGGTGAGGGACAAGTACGGTGAACTATGATTTGTTTCAAATTCTCAAAATGTTTCCTTTTATTTACTCTTTGTCTACAGAATGCAAGCAAACTTATTGCTAAAAGATCAAGTGCAATCGATGGGAAACTTTTCCTTATCAAACATCTTCTTATCTTAAGGGAGATGGTAAATACTAGTCTGTCCTCTACCTCCTTCTCCTTGTCTTTCATAGCATAGATCACATAATGTTATGTATGGTAGAAAATGTGTAACTAATTGCTCCCTCTTGTAGTTATTGCAGATAGCACCATTTGATATTGAATTTTCTACTACACACGAAGAACTAGATATCTCTCATTTGCTGGTTAGTCCCCTGTAACACAGTTCTCTTTGGTATCATGCTCCTATTATTTCAACCATGCATGATTACTCATGGACTTTAATTCCCTCTGTCAGGAAAATCTAAGGCGGCTTCTTAGAGGTCAAACTTCTCTAGTCGACTGGACAAGATCAGTCTTGTCTGCAGAAGCTTTATCCCCATGGGTTTGTAAAACTCAGCCGGATGTCAAAAAGGTATATGGTTTTCCTGCTTTTGTGGCATCTACTTCATTCAATTTTTATTAGACTTTTAATTTCCCGGTTTTTGTATAGATAGCTAATTCGCCCACTTAGACAGTATGTATGATAATATTAGTTTGATTGAGAATCAGGAGCCTGGGAATTTATGTCCAGTGTTTTCCCTTCATATGTTGCACATTTAGTATTACTCGAGTCATATGATGTGTCCAATCATATCCCTTTTCTCATGTTGCAGTTGACTTGTCAGTAGCTGTCTCTTAAGCAGACTATAAATTGCATTTGAAGTATGTATCAAAAGTGTGTTGCAAGTATTTCTCTTATGTTTTTGTTTCCTACACAGGATCTGGATACAAACCTCAGAATCGCCTGTGAAGAGTTTATAATGTCGGTCACCAAGCTAGTTGTTCATATGATGCTTTCATTTGTGACCAAGGTGAATTTTTATACTCTATATCTGCAAATCTTGCCTATATAACTGATATGGAGTCACGAGATTCCTTTATTGTCACAGTTTAAACTTTATGCAGTTCTGCCTATTTCAAAAGTGGGTCTTCTTCTATTAAAGTTAATAAATATGTAATCCTTAGGTGACAGCAGTGAAAGGTGGATTATCCTCAGGCAGCCAAGGGAAACCACACCCAGCTTTGGCAAAACCCCTCAGCACTCAAGCCTTTGCTACTCCAGTTAAAGTTTTCGAGCTTGTTCAGAAGGTATTCTATATTCTATAAAGTTGCAGGATTTTTGTATGCTTTTAGTCTTTCTATGAAGAGTTGTGATTTTAATGGCTCACTAATGTTCCTCACAGGGCTCTAATCTGGACATCAATGCTTAAATGTGGAGTTTAGTTGCAGAACTTACGACTGATCTTGGTATTAGAAACATTGATACTACCTAGTGAATTTTTCTTCATTTCTATTCTGATTCATATCTTGGTGTAGTGTTCTCTTTTACATGACATTTCCCTGTAAGCGATAGTTGAATCAAGTTTCTTGTTTATGGTAATAATTGGATTAATGTATTATTGAACATATCTGGTAAAGCATTCGATTCGATGTGAAGTTTTGTATGAGAACTGTGTAATTATAGGGTGGAATTGGGGGAAACAAATTTTGACCAGGTCAAAGTCTGACTGACCTTGTTTTGACTGACATTGTTTTGACCAGGTCAAAGTCAAGGTTGGTCTTCTTTGACCTGGTATTTTTTTTGACTTGGTAAAAAATTCGCAACGTTAGATAGGACGTTGCATCCTAAATGGGCTGCAACGTAACTGGGTCATTGCGAAACATTGTTACGAAAACTGTTGCGGCCCAAAAGACGCAACATTAACATTACCGTTGCGAAATTTTGTTACACCACCTTTTGGAACAACAGCCCACCGTTGCGCCCGGGAATTGCAACATACATGGGTTCGTTGCGACCGGCAAAATATGGTGTAGTGTAGGATCGCAAGTGATCAGTCCCTAACGCAAGACAAGTCTTGGTGAATCCCTCGAAAGGATTTGATACTAACTCAACGGTTATAATAACGTACTACTTGTGTTTGCTTTAATTATAATCAGAGATATAATGCGGAAAGTAAAGCACACAAGACACCGCAGATTTTTTTAACGAGGAGACTACAATCTAGTAGAAAAACCTCAGGACCTCATCAAGTTTGAACACCGCACAATACTAAATGTTTACAAACGCTAGCCTACTATAAGACTTCGGTCTGGAATGTAGCAGAGACCAACTCCAGCCCTCCAAGCGAATTAGCTACTGTCGCACTCCTTACGTCTCTTGATCCCCCACAGATCTTCACGCACTTGATTCCCTTAGCTGGCGTCCTTTACAGGCCTAGGAGTTGCTTTAACCAATGTTAAAGGCTTATTGACAATTCCGGCTTTGCAACCTCAATTATCAATTGTATGTTTCGAACTTTCCTTTTCAGTTTAACATACTCAAAGTGACTTCCTTCGGATTGCTCCAAGTCATACGGAAATCTACTTACAAGCGGGGGCTGACAAGTAAACCAAGTAAACTATGCTCAACTTGTCTCTACCTCAGGTGTGAAAAGAATCACTTAGAGACTTACACAACTCGAGCTAAGTAGGTCTTACAATACCGTGTGCAGCTGTATGTTGCTTGAGTTAAAACCTTGTAGTCACATATCAGTTCTTGACTGGCCTTATTGCAGAAGAGAAGGACCGTAGAATAGACAAGAACGTGATCAGGCAACCAAGGTTACAGGTTAATTAATCCGATAAATACCACAAAGACAAATATCTCTTGCCTGTGCTTCCCAACTCTCAAGAGAAGTCTTTAAAGTCGTTAGGTAAATCCCACAGAAGAAATGCTACCTAATAAAGGATGACTACCATAACAAGCTTACACCGAAGTGCAAAGAATTTACGATCAATTCCACAGAGAAATTTCACGTATGATGCTTGTGGTTTTCGTTCTTTAACCCTATGTTTATAGCTCTCAATAAGATAGGTTGATTTGAGATAAAGCAACAAATTACTTGTGCTAAAAGTTAGCTAGTGCCCGTGTAAAACGAACTCGTTACTTATCTTGCACACAAAGAAACCCTAGGTTAATCTCATTTGGAAATCTTTTATCATTTATCTGCCAAGTGGTTGTTAGCTATTAACCACTTCAAGATAGAGATCCAATGAAAATGAGAACACCACAATCTTATTGACTGATTAAGATTCGTTACATGGACCACAGAAGATGTTCTGATAAACCTTAAGTCCAACTAAGAGAAAAGGAGTTATCTAGTTAAATCCCGCGTATAATTATCCCGAAGATAATTAACCACCAGACGGTTCGCGAACCGACTGGACTTGGAATCTAGGAAAAATACATTGAACTTGTTGTTCACGTACATGTACGCATACAACTTGATGTTTTCGGAACTCAGGAGGAAAATCCGGAGCAACTGTACACAAACCGGTTCGTGAACCGTCTTGTTCCAAATTAGGGTTTAACTGGATACGCTGGGAAGTACCTGGGCTGGGCCAGTTTCCGTACTTAGACGTGTAGACGCCCTAAGCTATAATCCATGGAGTCTGCTCTTAGAGTACTCCGTAGATTCATCCATTCTCCTAAATGTGACTTGCAAGCAAATCATTGTAATGGAAAGTGTATTGAATTTATCTCATGCATCTTGTAACTTAGTACAGTGGGAACATATACCACCAACACAACTCATGGTTATGTAAACAAGACAACAATTTCATTCGCTATTAGTATCTTTACTAAGTAGCCGACTATTTCGAATGATATAATAAGTAGAATAGAAGAAATTCCATATAATGTCACAACTCCTACTAACCTTTTGTCGATGAAGAATATATGATGTCTTCTTGGTAGCCGACTATTTCGAATGATATAATAAGTAGAATAGAAGAAATTCCATATAATGTCACAACTCCTACTAACCTTTTGTCGATGAAGAATATATGATGTCTTCTTGGTAATCTTTGTCTTCTTCTTCAAGATCTCTACTACTTTGTCTATATCTCAATTCCGAAATCTAAATTCTAGTAGGCTAAACCAAAATTGTGTTTTGACATCTAAACTTGACAACTAGCTTAACATACCAACGCCAGTGAGTTTGATCGAGCAATGCCCTAACAAAATCCTATTTTATTTTGATAGGTGATAAATAGGAAAATTAGAATTGAAAAGTGATTACTTTTACATCTTTCTGAGGGAAAATGGAAAATAGCAAAAATGTAGATTGTAAATAGGGAAAACCAATTCTGACATCTTTGCCACTCTTTTTCATTAGTTAATTTATGGCATTGGCAAGGGTTAGTATGGCAAATGAAATATAAATCTCAACTGCATTTCTTGAATTTCATATCGATTTCTCTCTCTACACATATATATGGAAATAGCTGCTCAGCTGCGGATGCAAATAGGTTTGACACAGCTGTTTCATACTTTCGTGTTCGGTTACTAGCTGTAGGGAGACTGTAGCAGATAAGGAGGCTGTAATACCATATTTGCCCGAGACATAATGTATCATATCTTCTCATGACTAGTCTGATTGTTTTAATACAGACATTTAATTAGAAGCTTCTACGCCGGTATAAAATGTGTCTACTTTTCGTGGAATGATAAAAAATCGGCATAGTGGATACTAAAATCGTCGGTGATTAAGGGCATTCTTAATTAATTGGTGCACTCACCTCATCTGTCTGCATTTCTTTAATAATTATCGTTTCCGACTGAAAAAAGAAACGAAAAAAAAAAAAAGTATTTGGCCTCTAACTCTTTCATACTTGCACCTAACCTAATACAAGTTCGGGGAATTAATTAAGAATCTCATTATAAAATTTCTTGCCATTTCTTTAATAATAATGAAGACAAAGATGAAACCTAACCAAAGAGTAGCATTTGAAGCAAAACAAGTATTGTGCCAATAATTTGAGACATCCTTAATGGCTCAGATTGATACCGAATTAGCAAAAATAAGGTGGCATTATACTTCATTGAACCGCTAACTAAAGGAAAAAGTTGTTGACACAAAATAAAATAAGAATTAAATTAAAAAGTGTAGCAAAAATGAAACCAGGTGGTCCAGGTCTAAGAGTGTCTAAACGAAGTAGATCTGTAATTATGGGTTCATCTAACCATATCAAATAGCCCATTTCATTCGACTCAGCTGCAATGAACAATGAGGGATATTAATACCGATACAAAGAAACGTGCTTTGAGCCCTCTCAAAATTATGTTTCCCCTCATTTCGACCATCCAACTATTTTTTTTTGATCGGAAGAGAACATATTATTAGAAGAGCAGAATTTACATCGCATCTACAAGAGGTAGAAAGGAAAAAATGGAAAATGGAAACTAGATTACATAAAGATTGCTGCCCAGTCATTGAACACCGAACTGGTGAAGTTCAGGTGCACTCTGTTGCCTGATGCAGCTGCCCAATTCAAGACAAGCGACTTAACTTCAATCACCAAATCCATATCAGTTCTAAAGTTATAGTTCTGTTCGAAAATCCTGAGGTTTCTTTCAGTCCACAGCGTCCAGATTATAGCTGCTGGGATAAGGTCCCATATGTAATTGCCCGCACTAGAAAAAACTCTCTGTGGCCAGCAGTGTGCAAGCATGCTTAGGCTGCTAGGAAATGCCCAAGACCAACCACCACCAGGCGCTACTTCACTCCAAATCTTTGTTGCCACCTTGCATTGTAAGAACAGATGGTCATGTGTTTCAAATTCTCCCCCACACATGACACAAGAATCATACAGCTCCATACCTCTTCGATTAAGTCTGTCAATCGTATTAAGTTTGCCGTGCACTCCACACCACACAGTGAAGTTTACCTTAGGGGGTATAGGCTTCTTCCAGATGAAAGTATACGGAAAATTGTCCACACCATGTTCACTAATCAACTTGGAATATAAAGAC
>JAJJMA010033267.1:0-24095 GCA_023529015.1 Papaver nudicaule
AAATATTCTACACCTAAATTCACATCCACCTATGATGGAACCGGAGATCCTTCGCAACATTCAAGAGCTTATAAGCGAGATATGGCGGCTTGGGTAGGATCAGACCCAATAATGTGTATGGCATTCCCCGCTACACTCAAAGATGAAGCCTTAGCTTGGTTTGATGGACTTGAAGAAGGAAAAATCAAATCTTTCGAGAAGTTAGAATGCAGATTCTTGCGTGCTTTCATTCAGAATAACAGAAGTCGGCCCGGCGTGGAAAGATTATTCAACATCAGGAGAAGGCATTCAGAGACTTACAAAAATTTTATCCAAAGATGGAGGAAAGCAAGCAGTGAAGTGGGATCAGAAGTGTCAGAAAAGGAGAAGATAAGGTCATTTCTTAGCGGTATGGAGACGTCAGACCCGTTGTATCAAAAGTTATTTTGGGAAATGCCGAAAGATATGCAGACTTTGAGGGCAATTCAAGATGAATGGATAAATTATGAAGAAATCCGAGAAGAGGAGCTGCGCCTAAAGAAGGAGAGAGCAAAGCAGATTCACTCAATTAATAGTTTCTCGCTGGAAGATCAAGAAGAAATTAAGAAAGAATGGCTGAAGGCTGAGCAGCGAAAATTGATGCAGAATCCATCTTCGGCGATAGTAGTACCTGAAGTAGGAAAGCAACAACAGCAAGTTACCGCCGAGCAGCATTGGAATTCGCAGAAGCGAGAGAATTATGAGGGGCGTGACAAGCAAGACAATCGAGGAGGAAACTTTGGACGAGGAGGAAGAGATAATCGGGGAAACGGGAATGGAGAAAGAAGATATAATGGAGATAATAGAAAGTTCGGCAGAGGCAACCAGCAACCTTTCCAAGATGCTACTCTACCAAAGTTGCGTGTCTCCTACACTGATGCATTTGGCCAAATTGAAAGTTCAAACTGCAGAGATGACATCCGTTATCCCTACAACAGAGGAAATCCCAGGGCCCCGCCGACTAATACTAATTCCTTCTGTCAATTCCATCAGTTTCATGGCCATACAACTGAGAACTGCACCGGTGTACAGCAAGAAGTCCATTGATTCATCTGTTTGGGAAAATTCCAAGAATTCTTAGAGTTGCCACCACCACCTCTTATCATGGTCCAGCCAATTCAAGCCATTCTAGCTCACACTCCAAATGTGTATGAGGTAAAGGTTGAGCGAGATTTATTGGAATTTGACTGCTTTTCCATTGTACATTCAAAGATTACCAGGGATGAATTTCATGGTAATGTTCTATCTCGTGTTTATAAGCGAGATAGAATGGGAAACGAGATTTGTAGTGTCGCCGCTAAGAAAGAACCCCTGCATGATTGGATGAAGGCATGTGTGGGATTCTCCGCCGAAGAGATCCCTCCAGAAGGAAGAAATCATAATAATCCCTTGGTCCTCACCATTCAAATGGGAAAATTCAAATTGCCTAAGGTGCTTATTGATCCAGGCAGTTCGGTGGACATTCTTTTCAACACTGCTTTCGAGGCAATGAAGGCAAAGGATGATGAAATCCCCTCGCCGACAGTTTCCTCTTATAATATTTATGGATTTAATGGCATTGCTTCCAAGCCCAAGGGCGAGATTGAGTTTAAGGTTATGATCTGCGAGAAATATTTCCTGAACACTACTCTTTGCATTGTGGATGTTGACTCGCCGTATGCAGCCATCCTTGGAAGACCATGGCTCCACAGTTTGAAAAGAGTTCCCTCCACTTACCACCAACGCTTGAGGTTCCTCACGCCATTGGGAGTCGCCGAATATGTAGGTGATTTAGCAGTGGCAAAAGCATGCAACTCGGCGGATATACAAATATGAGAGAATCGAAAGGTGAAGATTGCAGAAAAAAAGAAGCTCGGCAAGGAAGCAGTCAAGGAACAAGAAATTCTTGACTTTATCGCCAACCCATGCACGTATGTGCAATCAGTGAACTCAGTAGAAGACTCGGCGAAGCCCGAGGGGAAGACCTTATAGCAATTAAAGGAACCATCGCCGATGGGAGAACCAGAGTTACATTTCATGGCGGTGGAACCCACAAAAGATGTAAATATCGGCGATGCTAGTGATCCAAAGATGGTAAAGATTGGTACTCTGTTAAGCGAAGGCGAGTCGGCGGAGCTCCAAGCGTTACTTAAAGAATATGCTGATGTCTTTGCCTGGGGCATGAATGAAATGCCAGGCATTGATCCGGCGATAGCATGTCACAAATTGGACGTTGACCCAAAGGTCAAGCCTTTCAAGCAAAGGATGAGAAAATTAGCTCCGGCCTACAAAGAGGCAGTGGAGGCAGAAATTGATAAAATGAAGGCGCCTGGTATCATAAGGCCAGTGCAATATCCTCAATGGATAGCTAACATGGTGGTAGTGCCTAAGAATAACAAAGGAGTAAGAATCTGCATCGACTTCAGTGACCTCAATAGAGCATGTCCAAAGAATAGTTTTCCACTGCCAAGTATTGATCAGACTGTAGATGCTACATCAGGTCATGAGCTGTTATCGTTTATGGATGGTTATTTAGGATATAACCAAATACCTTTGGCGGAGGAAGATCAAAAGCACACAGCTTTCTTTTCCACGAAAGGATTATTTTGTTACACTCGAATGCCATTTGGGTTGAAGAATGCCGGCGCTACTTAACAGGAAATGGCACAGAAAATGTTTGAAAATGGATAGGGAAGACGATGGAAGTATACGTCGATGACATGCTTGTGAAAAGCAAGAAGAAGCAGGCTCATGTGGAAGACCTCCGAGAAATATTTAACCATATGCGTGTTACTAAGTTAAAAATCAACCCGGCAAGATGTGTTTTTGGTGTAACTTCAGGAAAGTTCCTGGGATATGTCGTCACCAAGAAGGGAGTGGAAGCTGATCAAGCCAAGATCAAAGCAGTTATAGAAATGCCCTCGCCGGTAACAGTAAAAGATGTTATGCGACTCAATGGGACTTTGGCATCTCTCAACAGATTCATCTCGAGGTTCTCCGACAAGTGCAAGCTATTTTTCCAAACATTGAAAAAAGGAGAAAAGTTCAACTGGACTGAGGCACATGAGGCAGCATTTCAAGGTATTAAAAAGTATCTCGCCACTCTTCCAGCAATTCAACCACCTGAGCACGGCGAAGAGCTCAGGGTATATCTCGCTGCAACATCTTTTGCCATAAGTGATGTGCTTGTAAGAACCAAAGGCGGAGAAACGCCTATATATTATATTAGCAGAACACTGCAAGGGGCAGAAAAGAATTATACTAAGATAGAGCAGCTGATCTTGGCATTGGTCTTTGCATCTCAGCGATTACGTCCATACTTTCACGCTCATCCCATTGTGGTCCTCACCAAAACTCCAATAGAGTCTATTTTGCACAGTTCTCAAAGGGTGGGGCGAATCGCCAAATGGAATCAGCAAATCGAGCAGTTCGGCGTCTAATATGAAATACGTACAGCTCAGCGGTCACAAGTTATTGCAGATTTCCTCGCCGACTTCCCAATAGATGAAGAAGAAGAGATAGAAGAAATCCCCTCCTCCCTGGATGAGCGAGAACATGAAATGCCGGATCTATTAAAATGCAGTCATGATGGATGGGAAGTCTATGTGGACGGTTCATCAAATAAAGAAGGAAATGGAATAGGAATTGTTCTTATATCGCCGAAAGGAGCAAGGATAGTACACTCGCTAAGGCTAGAATTCCCGGCGACTAATAATGAGGCAGAATATGAAGCGGTCATTCACGCCATGCGAATACTCATTGAAATGCGCATCAGCAATGTCAGATTGACAAGCGACTCTCAGCTAGTGATTCGACAAATATCTGGACGATACCAGACAGCAGACCCGTCTATGCAGAAGTACCTAAAACTTGCTAGGGAGTATGCCCAGAGGATTACAGGTATCAAGTTTCGCCACATCTGCAGAAAGGATAACAGGCATGCCGATGCACTGGCATTCATTTCTTCAATGATGACAAATCCAGAAGTACCTTCAATAGCTATTGAAAGAGTGATGCAATCGTCGGTAGAAACACGAGAGCAAAGAGAGGTGTTGACAACAAGCGCCGAAGAATCAGCAGAGACAGATTGGAGAACGCCGATACGGTATTATTTGGATCGATCAACCTTACCGGGAAAACAAATCTTAGCCCATCAAGTTATCAGTCGTTCGGCGAATTATGAACTCCGAGATGGAATCCTATATCGCCGATCATTTTCAGGACCATTGCTGCGCTGTGTGTCGAGAGAGGAAGGCAATAGATTATTGAAAGAAATCCACGAAGGAGACTGCGGGAATCACAGTGGTCAAAGAGCCCTAGCATTAAAGGTCAGAATGCAAGGATATTATTGGCCTTGGATGAACAAGGATGCAAAAGAATATGCTAAGAGATGCAAACCATGCCAGTTGTATGGAAGAAGAATCAAGGCGCCGGCGACATCTTTAAATTCAGTACTCAGCCCTTGGCCCTTCGCCAAGTGGGGTATTGATATCATTGGACCACTAACTATAGGTTCCGGGCAACGGAAATATATTATCGTGGCGACAGATTATTTCACCAAGTGGTGTGAAGCTAAAGCTATCAGGAAGAAAACAGGACAAGAAGTATTCACATTCATTTGGGAGAACATATTTTGTAGATTTGGTGTACCGGCAGAGATATGTACTGACAATGGAAAAGAGCTGGTCGGCGACAACATAAGAAAGTTACTCGCTCATTACAGTCTCAAGCTGGGAAAATCAACTCCCCTGTACCCTCAGAGTAATGGACAGGCAGAAGCCACCAATAAGACTATTGGGATGAGACTGAAGAAAAGGTTGGAGAAGCATAAAAAGGCATGGTGTGAGCATTTACACAATGTCTTATGGTCATATAGAACTACGGTTCGAGAAGCAACTGGAGCATCCCCTTTCCTACTCACTTTTGGTGCTGAAGCAGTACTCCCATCTGAAGTAATCTTGCCTACTACAAAGCATGAGGCATGGGAAAAGAATTTGAATACAGACTTGATTCTGGCCAAGCTGGATGACTTAGAAGAGCAACGGCTGATCGCCCTTACACACATGGAAAATTATCATCGCCGACTATCAAGAGAGTACAACAAGCGGGTGATTCCAAGAGAGTATTTACCCGGCGAGCTGGTACTCCGAGAAGTTCCCCCATCTCAGCGAGAAGGATGCAGGAAATTGGAACCTGTGTGGGATGGCCCTTACGTAGTCAAAAGAGTGGCTGGGCCAGGAGCGTATATATTGATTGATGAGCATGGCGTGCAACTCGAGCATCCTTGGAACGCCAGGTTCCTTAAGAAGTACTATCCCTGAAAGAAACAATGTAAAATCCGAAGTCTTGGGCGGGCATAATACCCAAGAAGTCATATTAGCTCATGTAAAACAACAGCGAATAAGATCCGGGGACGTAGGTTTGCTATCATGCGCCGAACCCCGTTAACAAATCACTGTGTCACTTGCATTTTTTCATTCACTGAGTAATCTAACTACAGTGATAGCTAAAATTTCAAAGCTCCAAGAGCACAATAGCTGAGGCAAAAATACCCAGCACAGGCTACAAAAGCCGTTTACAGAGGCATAAACACCAAGGCAATAAAAGCCACACAAAAACCCTGATCAGGTACCAAGGCCAAGAGCCATCTTTAAAGGAACAATGCCCAAATTAACAAAATTAACTAAGAGCCAAGATCTCTTATACAGAAAACTTGCTTGCATTGAGTGAACGCACCTACTTGTAAGAGTTAGTCCGACCCAGGATTAGTTGTAAGGCCAGTCGTGTTACTTGTTAATCTGTAAGTGCTTGGGCCTATAAGAACCCTTTTGTTGTAGCATCACATCGGCGGTTCCGCTGGTGTGTTAATCCGTCTACGCCATAGCATCACCTCTGGCGGACGCCATAGTGTATTAAAGTCTATGGGGCAACCCAGGCAGCTTATATTAGATCGCCGACGGGCACAAGTAATGGTTACAGCTGGGATCTAATTTTGTCGCTCTGAGAAATTGTTGGCAGTACAGGACCAGGACTTCACTCAATCACAAGTTAGGTTTTGAAGATGAAGTAAAAATAAGCATGTTGGAAAGGCAAAGAAAATCGCACATTGATAGTAGATGTCAAATGACATAAAGATAACATTCAAAAAAGGGAAATAGTTCATTACAAGGAAATGAAAGAAAGCAGTAGAAGCACAAAAGTCTAAAGAGATAATAATTTATCTTTCCCCAACATTCAAAATGACAAAGGGCAGGCTAATTCAGCATCTGGGATCATTATAAGGACTTTTGGGAGAATAAGGCGCGTCTTGAGTGAGACCGCCGAGATTTCCTTCACCAGCATTTTCAGATCTAGCATCTTCAGACTGGCTAGCATCGGTGGTAGTCATTCCTGTGCTCTGCTCATCGACCAACTGGTTAACATCGGTAGTGGCACCTACCGTGCTTTGCTCGCCGATCAACTGGCTAGCATTGGCGGTCGTCGTTCCTGTATTATGCCCGCCGAGTTGACCACCTTCTACATTTTCAGTACCAATGTTAAGAGGCTGATTTTGTCCCTTAGGAGTTTCATCCTCAACTTCTTCTTCTGAACTTTCTTCCTCAGAATCTTCTTCTTGATAGTTTTCTTCTTCTTGTTCTTCTTCATCATCTTCTTCTAACAACACTTTCTTTCCTTGGGTGCTTGCCTTATCTTTTAGCTGCATAGCAAGTTGTTCAGGAGTAGGTCGTTGGTATTCCAAGGGAATCTCCACTTTAAACTCAGGGAAAAACTTGTAAGCAAAGTCTTGAGCGCCGATAAAGGCAGCGCTAACAACATCTTCCTTAAGTCTCTTCTCCCAATATTGGATGTCTTCTTGGGCTTCGGCGACCTCAATTTGAAGGCTATCACGGGCGCTTTCGAGTTCTTGAATCTTGCCAGCACAAGAGGCATGGTCAAGAAGTTGCTTGTTCAAATCTGCAAGTTGTCCAGCACAAGATTCATGCTCCTTGAGTCTCTCGGACAAGTCTTTCATCTTGCCAGGACAAGACTTGTGCTCCTTGAGCTCATCAGTAAGCTCCTGAACTTTCTCATCAAGCTCGTGACAACCTTTGTTAATCTCCTTCTGATGGTCCACTTCATTCCTCAAAGTCTGAATGGTAGCTGAGGCAAGGAAAGAAAGGAAAATAATAAAGATGGTTGAAAAGAAGCAAGCACAAAAATCTGTGGGTAAACCCTACAATAGCTACCTTCTAGGTTGCGGACATATACTCGCATACCATCTTGTGCTTCCCTAAATTGAGTCATATGAAATTCAAAATTTGCATTGGCGCAGGGACCTAACATTTGTTCTATTTGACGTTGTTGGGTAGAACATTGCTTGTATAAATCAATTGTCAAAGATTCATGCCTCGTCGCTGTATCTTTCCAGCGTTGAATTTGGAACTCGGCGGTCTCCTTGTCAGTACTTAAGCTGATAATTTGAGAAGCTAGCTTATCGGCTCTAGATTTTTCCTCTTGCCAAAGAAAGGAAGCTCGCTTGTGACTCATCTCGGCCTTCTCCTTAGCAGCGGTGGCTAACCCTTCTCGGCGAAGTGCATCGTCACGTTGGCTGGTCATGAGGCCTAAGTTCGATCGTGCAGTTTGATAAGTATCACAGAGATTTCTTATAATGTCGGCATCTCGATCCAACTCACGGCGGCACCATTTAAGGTCCTTGAGAAAGGTGAATAATTGACTACACTGCTTAAGGTTGCTATCACTAAGTCTCTCGATTTTGGATTCAGCTCGCCTAAGCCTATCGTCATCAGAGGAATGGAAACCTTGGAGGGCAGGAAATCTAAGGGTCGGCGGAAGAGCAAGATGGAAAGACAAACAATATAACAAAGAAGGTATGGAGATAACTTACTTTGCTGGGTTGTGATTTTCAAGCTTCGCTCTCGGGCCTCATTTCTCAGCCTCTCAATCTCTTTACCCCGCACTGAAGATTCATGAGTCAATTTGCTGACCTCATTCTTGAGATTAATAATCTCACGGCTAAGACCCTCATTGGCTGAGGCAACACTCAAGAAATGATGAAAGTGCTGAAGTCAAAACAACAAACATAAGTATCTAACAGTGGCAGGAGAGTGAAAAATGAAATATTTAAAAAACATACCATGTTGAAAAGATTGAAGTGTTCCTGATAAGGGATAACAAAGGCAGCCTTGTGAAAATTTGGGTTATGAACAAACCCAGGGCGACTGTACTGTGCCAACGTTTCAAAATACTCCTGATCGGTACAATCATCCGCCACACTAAGCTTGTTAAAAGCCTCGGCGAGCATATTCGATGCAGTAAGCTGCAAGCTTCCAGGACCTTTAGCTGGTTGGGGAGTAAGTAAATGCCGAGGCAACCTATCAAGAACAACTAAGCCAGCAAGATGTGGCTCAAGCGCTGAGGCAGCAGGAGTCGATGTGGAAACATTCTGACCGGCGGAGATATTAAGCATGTTCATATCCACGTCAAGCTGATCATCGCCCCTAGGATGTATTTCAGTATCCTGATTCATGTCTTCAACATCTTCAGTAACGGGAGGATTGGTAGAACCATCCTTTGCAGACTGATCAATGAACATATTGGAACTATCCTTTAAAGGTTGATCGACGAAAATGTTGGAACCATCCTTGGTGGACTGATCGGCGGTAATAGTAGAATTGTTTACTGACTGATCGGCGACTGTTTCAAGATTTTCTTGGCTAGAGGCAGTCTCCTTAACTGATTGAGAATAGGCTGGAGGAGCAGGTAGGTTCTCTGAAGCAAGTCACCGAATCTCTTCTGCTCTCTCGGCGGCGGTAGGTCTGGATTTCTTTGGGCGCTGTAAATCGAATGTCACCAAAGACACACCCATCAGATCTTGAAACAAGCAGAGGCAAATATAGATATATATTTTAAAAATATACTTGCATATATTTTTAAAATAAGTTAAGTTAAAATGCTTGTTTCTGGACCTTCAGCTGGGTCTTTGCTAGCTTTGCTAAATATAGATATATATTTACCTGAGAAGGGTCGGCGGTATCCTCCCGGCTCCTCTTCGTTCCAGCAGTTGCATCAGCTGGGAGTTTGACATAATCTCTATTATTCACCCTAAGAAACTTGCCGTTATCATCTTTGGCATACTTGTTTGCATCAGGCCAGACTACATTCCAGAAGGTATGCTCGGCGAGGTGAGAATGCTCAGGCAAAAAAGTACCTCGGATTTTAGTCTTGCCATCATCCTCCCAACCTAGCAACCAAGGTCCATCAATGAGGCAAGGAAGATTGGAAAAATCACCCTCAGAGCTGTGACGAACAGTTGATCTATCTTCTGTGCTCGTGGACTCGACATCGGCGAGTAGCATTTCTTCAGAAGGATAATTTCTTTTGGGTGTAAATCGAACAGCCCAGGGATCGGTCTTTCTAGTACAAGAAGCCACATGATACTGTTCAAGGAATTTCTCCACAGTAAACTCATCAGGTTTGTGAGCATCAAGCTTGGCAAGGGAAGGATAGTTAGTTTTTCCATCTCGGCGTTTGCTCCACTCGGTCATTACTCGGATAGCATTGCCGGTCAATTGAAAAGGACTTCTATCAATTGCCACAAGCAGCTCGACGATAAAAGTGTTCTTCGGATTGTAAAGGGGAAATGTTAACCCTGACTTTAGTTGACCAAAAGCAACGGCGGCCCAGGTATTACTTGTCTCTGGTCGAAGGAGATCGTCGACAGATAGTAGATCGGATGCCTTCTTGGTATCAGGCAGTGAATGGATTTTAGGGTTGAGAAAATCTACTCCATAATGAGCACAATATCCAGGCCAATCAGTCTTCCAATTCGGCACTTTT
Organism: Papaver nudicaule; assembly: GCA_023529015.1. NCBI lineage: Eukaryota > Viridiplantae > Streptophyta > Magnoliopsida > Ranunculales > Papaveraceae > Papaver > Papaver nudicaule. The sequence goes on from JAJJMA010033267.1 coordinate 9,835, forward strand.
AGATCAGTAGCTTTGGTTTGGCCAGCTTTGCTTTTAGATTTTGAAGGTTTGCCAGTGGGAGTCATTAAAATAGTCTGAAGGATGACCGGAGAAGATGAAGATTGGTGGTTACCGGTGAGAAGTTGGTCGGAAAAGATGAATATTGGTGGTTATCGGTAACGGAAAATGGCGAAAAATGAATCTGTAGCAGGAATTAATGCAAGGGGTAGAAAAGAAGAAATCGGCACAAAGGAAAGGGAAAAAGAGGAGAAACTGGATGATTAAGAAGGGAAGATGAAAGGCTCAGAGGAAGGAAGCAGCAACAGGAGGTATAGGGTTTAGGAAAAAGAGGACTCATGCAAAGAAGGTAAAAGGGAGAAGAAGATGCAAAGATAAGTATTTATAGGAGGTAAGGGAAAACCAACCGGCGATAACGGTTATGAGCTGTGATGGAGTAATGGAGATGATGGGTATAGACGGTTACCAGTAATAAAGTGGAAGCAACGCATGGAAGACTCGTGGAGTACTTGAAGCTTGGTAGTGGACATGTGGCGTGAAAAAAGCTTAGTGGAGAATATGGGGCGGTATTTTCGGCGAGTAATAAAAGTTCCATCCCCGACGACTAAAGTCTTAGGAGATGAAAGAGGCAAAATGTAAGGGTAGAAAATACCTACCCGATATAAAAGCGTCCTAGATAAGATGCTGAATAAAAAGGATACAGCAGAGATGTCCTGGATCAGCGAGTAGCAGGCTGGGCGATATATGACTTTGGGTTGAATAGTATAGCTTGGCGAGTGCATTGAAGAAGTCAAGATTACGCCGAGTAAGGGTTCAACGAGTGGAGACACGTCACCAAATTGTTAGGTGATAACTAGGTGTGCATTTAAGAGAAGTCAGAACGGATACATTGTCAGGTTGACTAGTTTGACTCAGTGGAGGATGCGTCATTGATCTTATCCTCTAAAAGATGCTACCGTCTATGTTTGTAAAGTAAGGAAAGGTGTCGCCGATGTATGTATGACGGCGAGTCGTGACAAATAGTGTCAGTCTTGGACTGTCTGTATTAGCTGTAATCCATGATGTAAGAGGTTTATAAATAGCGAGAGAACCCACTGGAAAAGGGGTTGGACACATTTTGGGATTGGTCTGGAGAGAGGAAAAGTATCATACTTGCTCTCTACAGCCCAAGACTAAAATTAGGGTTCTTATTGAGAGTCTAAGTCAAGAAGATTAGTAAGGTAATGAGAGAATTGTAATCATACTTATTATAGTGAAGATCCTTGGATGTAGTCCTAATATTGGGGCGAACCAAGTAAAAACACCTTGTCAAGTATCTCTAACTCTTATCTCTTTGATATTCCTTGTGTTATTATGTTTGATGTATGTTTTGGAATGATTGTGTGTATGTTGATGTATCTTATTTGGGTGTACTGTGTAAGATCTAACCGTTGGGGTTTTATACAGTTACATTTTGGCGCTAGAAGAGGTTTTGAACTTGTGTTTTCCTTGATTTTCAGTATGATTTGAGATGTTATCATATGTTCTTTGTTTCTATATAGGGTATAATGTATGAGTCTTAGGGCTCGTCGTTTATGTTTCAGTAACCTTATCATGCTATTTAGAGAAGCTATACTCGCTGTGTAAGAGTTTTTTCATGATTCTCCTCTTGTTTGGCTATATAGGGTATACTATGTGGACTGTTATAATGATTCTTCTGTGCAAAATTGCTAAGATTAGGAAAACTAGGGTATTTTTAGTATGCTATGGCGATAGATCTTGTCTTTTAGCGGATATTTTTTGCTATTTTTGGAAATCATACTGTGTTCAGTGCTGTTCTAGCTGTAAAACGAGAGTTGGCTGGTCTATTCCGATGATTTTATCACATATTTCACTTTTCTCACATTAGCAGTAGAGAAAACTAGTACATGGGTAGAAAAATGTTATTTTTGGTATGGGTTCTTCTCAAAGAACGCAAATATAGATATATATTTCCGGCAAAAAAGAGTATCTTTTCCGATGAGTTAATATGAATTTTAGGCTTTTAAGAGAAATGGCGTTCTAAAACCTTTTCAAAATCTTTCCATAAAATGGCTGCCGTACTATCACTTTGATTTGAAAATCACGATATCATATGATGTTTTTGCAATTCTTGTCATGATTAGGTCATCATCTGCACCTCACGTGATTTAAAGTTGTTCCTTTTGTCCTTCATTCATTAGTATTCTGAAAAGTAACCCAACTAACTTATTTGGCATTTACCCACAGTACTAACAGAGCAATACTGTCAGGAAGTGTGTTTGTTTTCTTTTACAGACCTTCGGCGAATGGGTCCTAGAGGAAGAAGCGATAAAGCCCCGGCGGGCAGGCCTCCTCGACAGCCTATCCCCCCTACACCAGCGACATTTCCCAGCGGTCACAACACTAGAAGCAGGGCAATGGAACCAGCTGGTCTAGTGGATCCTAATTTGGCAAGCTCATCTCGCCGATCACCTGTCCAGCGGGTAACTCGCCAAGAAGAGGTTTACATGGAGGATATTACTCGTTTTGAGAATGCAGAAAGGTCACCTGAGCCTAACCCATTGCTAAGGAGAATCAGTAGTGAAGTAGAAGCAAATGCTTGCGGCGAGCAGGTTGGTGGTGGAAGATTCACCATAGGCGAAACATCAAATGCAGGGGAGGCAATTCAAAATGCAATTGCAGTAGGCACAGTGACAGCTAACGTTCAGCAGCAATTGGTACAAGATGTTGGCGAAGCACTACATGTAGCAGAAGAAGCTCCAGCGGTGGTGGCAGAAACTCCACAGGCGGCTAGTAGAAATGGTACGGCAATAGCACCTGGTGCTACTGTAACTCGCCCAGTGGTGATAGCAGATAATACTGGATCTTCAAATACTACAGAAGCTCTGCTAAGGCAAATTCTTGAGGCCAATAACAGGCAGGCAGATCAAGAGCAGAGGCAAATGCAATTGCAGATGGAGACGGTACTTCAGAGTCATAGAGAATTAATGGCAGCACAAAACAAAGGTCATGCATCCTACTCACATTCAACTCGCCATGCGTCCCATGCGCATTCATCTCGCCATGAGTCCCATGCGCATTCGACTCGCCATGAGTCTCATACAACTCGCCGAGTTGAAAAAAGTGGAACCAGCACAGCAGAAATCTCAGATTCATCGGCGAAATATGACGAAAGAGGCAGAAGGGTGAATCTGCCTAGAAAAGATAGTGAAGACTATAGCAGCTCTAAGCGGCAGTATAAAATAGATAAAGAGATGAAGAAGGACCTTCGCCGACTAAAGCATAAAGTGGAGGCTCTAAGCGGATCTTCAAGAGAGTCGAAGTACAAGGTTGCACTGTCTGAGGCGCAGAAAACACCCTTTCATGATTGTATTACCTGTGGATACGTGTCCCCTAAATATTCTACACCTAAATTCACATCCACCTATGATGGAACCGGAGATCCTTCGCAACATTCAAGAGCTTATAAGCGAGATATGGCGGCTTGGGTAGGATCAGACCCAATAATGTGTATGGCATTCCCCGCTACACTCAAAGATGAAGCCTTAGCTTGGTTTGATGGACTTGAAGAAGGAAAAATCAAATCTTTCGAGAAGTTAGAATGCAGATTCTTGCGTGCTTTCATTCAGAATAACAGAAGTCGGCCCGGCGTGGAAAGATTATTCAACATCAGGAGAAGGCATTCAGAGACTTACAAAAATTTTATCCAAAGATGGAGGAAAGCAAGCAGTGAAGTGGGATCAGAAGTGTCAGAAAAGGAGAAGATAAGGTCATTTCTTAGCGGTATGGAGACGTCAGACCCGTTGTATCAAAAGTTATTTTGGGAAATGCCGAAAGATATGCAGACTTTGAGGGCAATTCAAGATGAATGGATAAATTATGAAGAAATCCGAGAAGAGGAGCTGCGCCTAAAGAAGGAGAGAGCAAAGCAGATTCACTCAATTAATAGTTTCTCGCTGGAAGATCAAGAAGAAATTAAGAAAGAATGGCTGAAGGCTGAGCAGCGAAAATTGATGCAGAATCCATCTTCGGCGATAGTAGTACCTGAAGTAGGAAAGCAACAACAGCAAGTTACCGCCGAGCAGCATTGGAATTCGCAGAAGCGAGAGAATTATGAGGGGCGTGACAAGCAAGACAATCGAGGAGGAAACTTTGGACGAGGAGGAAGAGATAATCGGGGAAACGGGAATGGAGAAAGAAGATATAATGGAGATAATAGAAAGTTCGGCAGAGGCAACCAGCAACCTTTCCAAGATGCTACTCTACCAAAGTTGCGTGTCTCCTACACTGATGCATTTGGCCAAATTGAAAGTTCAAACTGCAGAGATGACATCCGTTATCCCTACAACAGAGGAAATCCCAGGGCCCCGCCGACTAATACTAATTCCTTCTGTCAATTCCATCAGTTTCATGGCCATACAACTGAGAACTGCACCGGTGTACAGCAAGAAGTCCATTGATTCATCTGTTTGGGAAAATTCCAAGAATTCTTAGAGTTGCCACCACCACCTCTTATCATGGTCCAGCCAATTCAAGCCATTCTAGCTCACACTCCAAATGTGTATGAGGTAAAGGTTGAGCGAGATTTATTGGAATTTGACTGCTTTTCCATTGTACATTCAAAGATTACCAGGGATGAATTTCATGGTAATGTTCTATCTCGTGTTTATAAGCGAGATAGAATGGGAAACGAGATTTGTAGTGTCGCCGCTAAGAAAGAACCCCTGCATGATTGGATGAAGGCATGTGTGGGATTCTCCGCCGAAGAGATCCCTCCAGAAGGAAGAAATCATAATAATCCCTTGGTCCTCACCATTCAAATGGGAAAATTCAAATTGCCTAAGGTGCTTATTGATCCAGGCAGTTCGGTGGACATTCTTTTCAACACTGCTTTCGAGGCAATGAAGGCAAAGGATGATGAAATCCCCTCGCCGACAGTTTCCTCTTATAATATTTATGGATTTAATGGCATTGCTTCCAAGCCCAAGGGCGAGATTGAGTTTAAGGTTATGATCTGCGAGAAATATTTCCTGAACACTACTCTTTGCATTGTGGATGTTGACTCGCCGTATGCAGCCATCCTTGGAAGACCATGGCTCCACAGTTTGAAAAGAGTTCCCTCCACTTACCACCAACGCTTGAGGTTCCTCACGCCATTGGGAGTCGCCGAATATGTAGGTGATTTAGCAGTGGCAAAAGCATGCAACTCGGCGGATATACAAATATGAGAGAATCGAAAGGTGAAGATTGCAGAAAAAAAGAAGCTCGGCAAGGAAGCAGTCAAGGAACAAGAAATTCTTGACTTTATCGCCAACCCATGCACGTATGTGCAATCAGTGAACTCAGTAGAAGACTCGGCGAAGCCCGAGGGGAAGACCTTATAGCAATTAAAGGAACCATCGCCGATGGGAGAACCAGAGTTACATTTCATGGCGGTGGAACCCACAAAAGATGTAAATATCGGCGATGCTAGTGATCCAAAGATGGTAAAGATTGGTACTCTGTTAAGCGAAGGCGAGTCGGCGGAGCTCCAAGCGTTACTTAAAGAATATGCTGATGTCTTTGCCTGGGGCATGAATGAAATGCCAGGCATTGATCCGGCGATAGCATGTCACAAATTGGACGTTGACCCAAAGGTCAAGCCTTTCAAGCAAAGGATGAGAAAATTAGCTCCGGCCTACAAAGAGGCAGTGGAGGCAGAAATTGATAAAATGAAGGCGCCTGGTATCATAAGGCCAGTGCAATATCCTCAATGGATAGCTAACATGGTGGTAGTGCCTAAGAATAACAAAGGAGTAAGAATCTGCATCGACTTCAGTGACCTCAATAGAGCATGTCCAAAGAATAGTTTTCCACTGCCAAGTATTGATCAGACTGTAGATGCTACATCAGGTCATGAGCTGTTATCGTTTATGGATGGTTATTTAGGATATAACCAAATACCTTTGGCGGAGGAAGATCAAAAGCACACAGCTTTCTTTTCCACGAAAGGATTATTTTGTTACACTCGAATGCCATTTGGGTTGAAGAATGCCGGCGCTACTTAACAGGAAATGGCACAGAAAATGTTTGAAAATGGATAGGGAAGACGATGGAAGTATACGTCGATGACATGCTTGTGAAAAGCAAGAAGAAGCAGGCTCATGTGGAAGACCTCCGAGAAATATTTAACCATATGCGTGTTACTAAGTTAAAAATCAACCCGGCAAGATGTGTTTTTGGTGTAACTTCAGGAAAGTTCCTGGGATATGTCGTCACCAAGAAGGGAGTGGAAGCTGATCAAGCCAAGATCAAAGCAGTTATAGAAATGCCCTCGCCGGTAACAGTAAAAGATGTTATGCGACTCAATGGGACTTTGGCATCTCTCAACAGATTCATCTCGAGGTTCTCCGACAAGTGCAAGCTATTTTTCCAAACATTGAAAAAAGGAGAAAAGTTCAACTGGACTGAGGCACATGAGGCAGCATTTCAAGGTATTAAAAAGTATCTCGCCACTCTTCCAGCAATTCAACCACCTGAGCACGGCGAAGAGCTCAGGGTATATCTCGCTGCAACATCTTTTGCCATAAGTGATGTGCTTGTAAGAACCAAAGGCGGAGAAACGCCTATATATTATATTAGCAGAACACTGCAAGGGGCAGAAAAGAATTATACTAAGATAGAGCAGCTGATCTTGGCATTGGTCTTTGCATCTCAGCGATTACGTCCATACTTTCACGCTCATCCCATTGTGGTCCTCACCAAAACTCCAATAGAGTCTATTTTGCACAGTTCTCAAAGGGTGGGGCGAATCGCCAAATGGAATCAGCAAATCGAGCAGTTCGGCGTCTAATATGAAATACGTACAGCTCAGCGGTCACAAGTTATTGCAGATTTCCTCGCCGACTTCCCAATAGATGAAGAAGAAGAGATAGAAGAAATCCCCTCCTCCCTGGATGAGCGAGAACATGAAATGCCGGATCTATTAAAATGCAGTCATGATGGATGGGAAGTCTATGTGGACGGTTCATCAAATAAAGAAGGAAATGGAATAGGAATTGTTCTTATATCGCCGAAAGGAGCAAGGATAGTACACTCGCTAAGGCTAGAATTCCCGGCGACTAATAATGAGGCAGAATATGAAGCGGTCATTCACGCCATGCGAATACTCATTGAAATGCGCATCAGCAATGTCAGATTGACAAGCGACTCTCAGCTAGTGATTCGACAAATATCTGGACGATACCAGACAGCAGACCCGTCTATGCAGAAGTACCTAAAACTTGCTAGGGAGTATGCCCAGAGGATTACAGGTATCAAGTTTCGCCACATCTGCAGAAAGGATAACAGGCATGCCGATGCACTGGCATTCATTTCTTCAATGATGACAAATCCAGAAGTACCTTCAATAGCTATTGAAAGAGTGATGCAATCGTCGGTAGAAACACGAGAGCAAAGAGAGGTGTTGACAACAAGCGCCGAAGAATCAGCAGAGACAGATTGGAGAACGCCGATACGGTATTATTTGGATCGATCAACCTTACCGGGAAAACAAATCTTAGCCCATCAAGTTATCAGTCGTTCGGCGAATTATGAACTCCGAGATGGAATCCTATATCGCCGATCATTTTCAGGACCATTGCTGCGCTGTGTGTCGAGAGAGGAAGGCAATAGATTATTGAAAGAAATCCACGAAGGAGACTGCGGGAATCACAGTGGTCAAAGAGCCCTAGCATTAAAGGTCAGAATGCAAGGATATTATTGGCCTTGGATGAACAAGGATGCAAAAGAATATGCTAAGAGATGCAAACCATGCCAGTTGTATGGAAGAAGAATCAAGGCGCCGGCGACATCTTTAAATTCAGTACTCAGCCCTTGGCCCTTCGCCAAGTGGGGTATTGATATCATTGGACCACTAACTATAGGTTCCGGGCAACGGAAATATATTATCGTGGCGACAGATTATTTCACCAAGTGGTGTGAAGCTAAAGCTATCAGGAAGAAAACAGGACAAGAAGTATTCACATTCATTTGGGAGAACATATTTTGTAGATTTGGTGTACCGGCAGAGATATGTACTGACAATGGAAAAGAGCTGGTCGGCGACAACATAAGAAAGTTACTCGCTCATTACAGTCTCAAGCTGGGAAAATCAACTCCCCTGTACCCTCAGAGTAATGGACAGGCAGAAGCCACCAATAAGACTATTGGGATGAGACTGAAGAAAAGGTTGGAGAAGCATAAAAAGGCATGGTGTGAGCATTTACACAATGTCTTATGGTCATATAGAACTACGGTTCGAGAAGCAACTGGAGCATCCCCTTTCCTACTCACTTTTGGTGCTGAAGCAGTACTCCCATCTGAAGTAATCTTGCCTACTACAAAGCATGAGGCATGGGAAAAGAATTTGAATACAGACTTGATTCTGGCCAAGCTGGATGACTTAGAAGAGCAACGGCTGATCGCCCTTACACACATGGAAAATTATCATCGCCGACTATCAAGAGAGTACAACAAGCGGGTGATTCCAAGAGAGTATTTACCCGGCGAGCTGGTACTCCGAGAAGTTCCCCCATCTCAGCGAGAAGGATGCAGGAAATTGGAACCTGTGTGGGATGGCCCTTACGTAGTCAAAAGAGTGGCTGGGCCAGGAGCGTATATATTGATTGATGAGCATGGCGTGCAACTCGAGCATCCTTGGAACGCCAGGTTCCTTAAGAAGTACTATCCCTGAAAGAAACAATGTAAAATCCGAAGTCTTGGGCGGGCATAATACCCAAGAAGTCATATTAGCTCATGTAAAACAACAGCGAATAAGATCCGGGGACGTAGGTTTGCTATCATGCGCCGAACCCCGTTAACAAATCACTGTGTCACTTGCATTTTTTCATTCACTGAGTAATCTAACTACAGTGATAGCTAAAATTTCAAAGCTCCAAGAGCACAATAGCTGAGGCAAAAATACCCAGCACAGGCTACAAAAGCCGTTTACAGAGGCATAAACACCAAGGCAATAAAAGCCACACAAAAACCCTGATCAGGTACCAAGGCCAAGAGCCATCTTTAAAGGAACAATGCCCAAATTAACAAAATTAACTAAGAGCCAAGATCTCTTATACAGAAAACTTGCTTGCATTGAGTGAACGCACCTACTTGTAAGAGTTAGTCCGACCCAGGATTAGTTGTAAGGCCAGTCGTGTTACTTGTTAATCTGTAAGTGCTTGGGCCTATAAGAACCCTTTTGTTGTAGCATCACATCGGCGGTTCCGCTGGTGTGTTAATCCGTCTACGCCATAGCATCACCTCTGGCGGACGCCATAGTGTATTAAAGTCTATGGGGCAACCCAGGCAGCTTATATTAGATCGCCGACGGGCACAAGTAATGGTTACAGCTGGGATCTAATTTTGTCGCTCTGAGAAATTGTTGGCAGTACAGGACCAGGACTTCACTCAATCACAAGTTAGGTTTTGAAGATGAAGTAAAAATAAGCATGTTGGAAAGGCAAAGAAAATCGCACATTGATAGTAGATGTCAAATGACATAAAGATAACATTCAAAAAAGGGAAATAGTTCATTACAAGGAAATGAAAGAAAGCAGTAGAAGCACAAAAGTCTAAAGAGATAATAATTTATCTTTCCCCAACATTCAAAATGACAAAGGGCAGGCTAATTCAGCATCTGGGATCATTATAAGGACTTTTGGGAGAATAAGGCGCGTCTTGAGTGAGACCGCCGAGATTTCCTTCACCAGCATTTTCAGATCTAGCATCTTCAGACTGGCTAGCATCGGTGGTAGTCATTCCTGTGCTCTGCTCATCGACCAACTGGTTAACATCGGTAGTGGCACCTACCGTGCTTTGCTCGCCGATCAACTGGCTAGCATTGGCGGTCGTCGTTCCTGTATTATGCCCGCCGAGTTGACCACCTTCTACATTTTCAGTACCAATGTTAAGAGGCTGATTTTGTCCCTTAGGAGTTTCATCCTCAACTTCTTCTTCTGAACTTTCTTCCTCAGAATCTTCTTCTTGATAGTTTTCTTCTTCTTGTTCTTCTTCATCATCTTCTTCTAACAACACTTTCTTTCCTTGGGTGCTTGCCTTATCTTTTAGCTGCATAGCAAGTTGTTCAGGAGTAGGTCGTTGGTATTCCAAGGGAATCTCCACTTTAAACTCAGGGAAAAACTTGTAAGCAAAGTCTTGAGCGCCGATAAAGGCAGCGCTAACAACATCTTCCTTAAGTCTCTTCTCCCAATATTGGATGTCTTCTTGGGCTTCGGCGACCTCAATTTGAAGGCTATCACGGGCGCTTTCGAGTTCTTGAATCTTGCCAGCACAAGAGGCATGGTCAAGAAGTTGCTTGTTCAAATCTGCAAGTTGTCCAGCACAAGATTCATGCTCCTTGAGTCTCTCGGACAAGTCTTTCATCTTGCCAGGACAAGACTTGTGCTCCTTGAGCTCATCAGTAAGCTCCTGAACTTTCTCATCAAGCTCGTGACAACCTTTGTTAATCTCCTTCTGATGGTCCACTTCATTCCTCAAAGTCTGAATGGTAGCTGAGGCAAGGAAAGAAAGGAAAATAATAAAGATGGTTGAAAAGAAGCAAGCACAAAAATCTGTGGGTAAACCCTACAATAGCTACCTTCTAGGTTGCGGACATATACTCGCATACCATCTTGTGCTTCCCTAAATTGAGTCATATGAAATTCAAAATTTGCATTGGCGCAGGGACCTAACATTTGTTCTATTTGACGTTGTTGGGTAGAACATTGCTTGTATAAATCAATTGTCAAAGATTCATGCCTCGTCGCTGTATCTTTCCAGCGTTGAATTTGGAACTCGGCGGTCTCCTTGTCAGTACTTAAGCTGATAATTTGAGAAGCTAGCTTATCGGCTCTAGATTTTTCCTCTTGCCAAAGAAAGGAAGCTCGCTTGTGACTCATCTCGGCCTTCTCCTTAGCAGCGGTGGCTAACCCTTCTCGGCGAAGTGCATCGTCACGTTGGCTGGTCATGAGGCCTAAGTTCGATCGTGCAGTTTGATAAGTATCACAGAGATTTCTTATAATGTCGGCATCTCGATCCAACTCACGGCGGCACCATTTAAGGTCCTTGAGAAAGGTGAATAATTGACTACACTGCTTAAGGTTGCTATCACTAAGTCTCTCGATTTTGGATTCAGCTCGCCTAAGCCTATCGTCATCAGAGGAATGGAAACCTTGGAGGGCAGGAAATCTAAGGGTCGGCGGAAGAGCAAGATGGAAAGACAAACAATATAACAAAGAAGGTATGGAGATAACTTACTTTGCTGGGTTGTGATTTTCAAGCTTCGCTCTCGGGCCTCATTTCTCAGCCTCTCAATCTCTTTACCCCGCACTGAAGATTCATGAGTCAATTTGCTGACCTCATTCTTGAGATTAATAATCTCACGGCTAAGACCCTCATTGGCTGAGGCAACACTCAAGAAATGATGAAAGTGCTGAAGTCAAAACAACAAACATAAGTATCTAACAGTGGCAGGAGAGTGAAAAATGAAATATTTAAAAAACATACCATGTTGAAAAGATTGAAGTGTTCCTGATAAGGGATAACAAAGGCAGCCTTGTGAAAATTTGGGTTATGAACAAACCCAGGGCGACTGTACTGTGCCAACGTTTCAAAATACTCCTGATCGGTACAATCATCCGCCACACTAAGCTTGTTAAAAGCCTCGGCGAGCATATTCGATGCAGTAAGCTGCAAGCTTCCAGGACCTTTAGCTGGTTGGGGAGTAAGTAAATGCCGAGGCAACCTATCAAGAACAACTAAGCCAGCAAGATGTGGCTCAAGCGCTGAGGCAGCAGGAGTCGATGTGGAAACATTCTGACCGGCGGAGATATTAAGCATGTTCATATCCACGTCAAGCTGATCATCGCCCCTAGGATGTATTTCAGTATCCTGATTCATGTCTTCAACATCTTCAGTAACGGGAGGATTGGTAGAACCATCCTTTGCAGACTGATCAATGAACATATTGGAACTATCCTTTAAAGGTTGATCGACGAAAATGTTGGAACCATCCTTGGTGGACTGATCGGCGGTAATAGTAGAATTGTTTACTGACTGATCGGCGACTGTTTCAAGATTTTCTTGGCTAGAGGCAGTCTCCTTAACTGATTGAGAATAGGCTGGAGGAGCAGGTAGGTTCTCTGAAGCAAGTCACCGAATCTCTTCTGCTCTCTCGGCGGCGGTAGGTCTGGATTTCTTTGGGCGCTGTAAATCGAATGTCACCAAAGACACACCCATCAGATCTTGAAACAAGCAGAGGCAAATATAGATATATATTTTAAAAATATACTTGCATATATTTTTAAAATAAGTTAAGTTAAAATGCTTGTTTCTGGACCTTCAGCTGGGTCTTTGCTAGCTTTGCTAAATATAGATATATATTTACCTGAGAAGGGTCGGCGGTATCCTCCCGGCTCCTCTTCGTTCCAGCAGTTGCATCAGCTGGGAGTTTGACATAATCTCTATTATTCACCCTAAGAAACTTGCCGTTATCATCTTTGGCATACTTGTTTGCATCAGGCCAGACTACATTCCAGAAGGTATGCTCGGCGAGGTGAGAATGCTCAGGCAAAAAAGTACCTCGGATTTTAGTCTTGCCATCATCCTCCCAACCTAGCAACCAAGGTCCATCAATGAGGCAAGGAAGATTGGAAAAATCACCCTCAGAGCTGTGACGAACAGTTGATCTATCTTCTGTGCTCGTGGACTCGACATCGGCGAGTAGCATTTCTTCAGAAGGATAATTTCTTTTGGGTGTAAATCGAACAGCCCAGGGATCGGTCTTTCTAGTACAAGAAGCCACATGATACTGTTCAAGGAATTTCTCCACAGTAAACTCATCAGGTTTGTGAGCATCAAGCTTGGCAAGGGAAGGATAGTTAGTTTTTCCATCTCGGCGTTTGCTCCACTCGGTCATTACTCGGATAGCATTGCCGGTCAATTGAAAAGGACTTCTATCAATTGCCACAAGCAGCTCGACGATAAAAGTGTTCTTCGGATTGTAAAGGGGAAATGTTAACCCTGACTTTAGTTGACCAAAAGCAACGGCGGCCCAGGTATTACTTGTCTCTGGTCGAAGGAGATCGTCGACAGATAGTAGATCGGATGCCTTCTTGGTATCAGGCAGTGAATGGATTTTAGGGTTGAGAAAATCTACTCCATAATGAGCACAATATCCAGGCCAATCAGTCTTCCAATTCGGCACTTTTAGATCAGTAGCTTTGGTTTGGCCAGCTTTGCTTTTAGATTTTGAAGGTTTGCCAGTGGGAGTCATTAAAATAGTCTGAAGGATGACCGGAGAAGATGAAGATTGGTGGTTACCGGTGAGAAGTTGGTCGGAAAAGATGAATATTGGTGGTTATCGGTAACGGAAAATGGCGAAAAATGAATCTGTAGCAGGAATTAATGCAAGGGGTAGAAAAGAAGAAATCGGCACAAAGGAAAGGGAAAAAGAGGAGAAACTGGATGATTAAGAAGGGAAGATGAAAGGCTCAGAGGAAGGAAGCAGCAACAGGAGGTATAGGGTTTAGGAAAAAGAGGACTCATGCAAAGAAGGTAAAAGGGAGAAGAAGATGCAAAGATAAGTATTTATAGGAGGTAAGGGAAAACCAACCGGCGATAACGGTTATGAGCTGTGATGGAGTAATGGAGATGATGGGTATAGACGGTTACCAGTAATAAAGTGGAAGCAACGCATGGAAGACTCGTGGAGTACTTGAAGCTTGGTAGTGGACATGTGGCGTGAAAAAAGCTTAGTGGAGAATATGGGGCGGTATTTTCGGCGAGTAATAAAAGTTCCATCCCCGACGACTAAAGTCTTAGGAGATGAAAGAGGCAAAATGTAAGGGTAGAAAATACCTACCCGATATAAAAGCGTCCTAGATAAGATGCTGAATAAAAAGGATACAGCAGAGATGTCCTGGATCAGCGAGTAGCAGGCTGGGCGATATATGACTTTGGGTTGAATAGTATAGCTTGGCGAGTGCATTGAAGAAGTCAAGATTACGCCGAGTAAGGGTTCAACGAGTGGAGACACGTCACCAAATTGTTAGGTGATAACTAGGTGTGCATTTAAGAGAAGTCAGAACGGATACATTGTCAGGTTGACTAGTTTGACTCAGTGGAGGATGCGTCATTGATCTTATCCTCTAAAAGATGCTACCGTCTATGTTTGTAAAGTAAGGAAAGGTGTCGCCGATGTATGTATGACGGCGAGTCGTGACAAATAGTGTCAGTCTTGGACT
>JAJJMA010033271.1:0-11456 GCA_023529015.1 Papaver nudicaule
AGCGTGGGAACAGAACCTATCTGCAGACTTAATATACGCAAAATTGGATGACCTCGAAGAAGAAAGGGAAGAAGCTCGGCAACACATCATTAACTACCAGAAAGGGGCTGCCCGGGGATACAACAAAAAAGTAATTGAACGAGAATTCCAGCCTGGCGAGCTCGTGTTACGTGAAATACCGCCTTATCAAAAGGGAAACGCGGGAAAACTAGAGCCAATATGGGAAGGCCCGTACACAATCAAACAATAGGCGGGAAAAGGAGCGTACAAACTAATTGATGAGAAAGACGGCCTAGGACTCGGCAATGCATGGAACGCCAAAAATATAAGGAAGTATTACGCATGAATGTAATGTGTATCTCCAAAATAAAAGAAAATTATACGACGAAGGCACCGAGTCAAAACTTCAAAAAGCGCTCTAATCAAAGGCTGTAACGCCGAGGAAAAAACGCCAACAAACAAAAAGGCTGTAACGCCGAGGCAAAAACGCCAACAAACAAAAAGGCTGTAACGCCGAGGCAAAAACGCCAACAAACAAAAGCGACCTGGCATTACAGGCTCAGAGCCGATGCTCATATAAATCGTAAGGGCCCTACGAGTTATATGGCACGGTCCTCTACCCGCAAGACACCCCGTTAGCGGTGGGTACCTTGAATCAAGGCTACATAAGCCGAAGAAACAATCGTACCCACTACCAAATGGCAATGAGGGCTTCACGCTCTCAGACGCCGAGGGGACGATAAATGGGATTAACATCTACCTATAGAGGAAGATGGAACCCCGAGGCAGCTGCCTCGTTCCGAAAACGAGGAACGAAGTATGCATCCGAGGGACCCCTCTAAAAAAGTTACGCCCCAGGGGGGGGGGGCAGTTAAAGATTTCGACAGGTCGAACTTTAGGCCGCGATAAGAGAAAAGTGCCATGTCTAAGCTCCAGCCTTGACCGGCACTCCTCCATTGAGTTACTTTATTATTGAAAAACGGGACATCATGTTAACATTCTTGCATTTACTTGGGCTAAAGGCTATCAGGGCACTACCATGCCCTCTAGGAAGATAAACAAATATCTTCGGTACCTACCTAATGTATTAAGAACGAAGCTGATGATCACGTCATCAATAACCAGTGTTTTGCTTAAAACCAGTGCGAGTAGCTTAAAGCCTTTGGAAGGGGTGATCCGTACGCCCCCACTAGCTTGGTTCACTATCTCCTACATCGAAGTAAGCCCCGAAGTTGCACCTCAAGTAACCATACTAGTTAGAAAAGAAAGGCGGTAGCGAAACAAACACACTTCAAAGGAAAATCCGAAACCAACAAAGCTACACTGAGTTTATTCAAAACAAAAGAAAAATAAAAGAAAGATAAGCAAGGTATCATTCACTCAAGCATTCTTGACAACTTCTTTGGTGGCAGTAGTTTCTCCAGCAGTAGCACTTTGAGCAAGCGAAGCATCTCGGCCATTGACCAGGGAACCTTCAGTCTCTGAAACACCAGTAGGTGGGATAAGAGCCTTAGAATCCTCACTTCCTCCGATCTTTTCACCCATATTTCCACTGGGATTCCCCTCTGACAGATCATGGTCATGCTTTTCACTAACAATACCACCTTCGTTACTTTCACCCTCCTCTCCTGAAAGGTCAAGCTCGCCATTTTCCATAGCAATCTTCAGTTGCGCTATTGCTTGCTTCGCATAACCGCAAGGAATAAGTCCTTTGTCGGACTCTAAGAAGACATCAGCATCGTTTGCACCTTCGTCATAATAAGGAGGTTGTATGCCAAAATCTCTAAACACAATCCTCATATGCTGACGGCTAAACAAAGTAGTTCGTTCTTCTTCCCCACCAATATGCCCTTGGAGCTCCAAAACTTCCTTGTCACGAGAAGCGAGTTGAAAGTCCTTTTCCTTGCAAGCATTTCGCAGAAGGCAGAGCTCGTTTTCTTGGGAAACTACTTCGGATTTAAGTTCCGAAACTAGCTTTTTCTCAGACTCCAACTCCTGCACATAATCACCTTGTTTCCGAGCAGAGATTTCAAGCTGTTTCAAGAGATCACCCTTTTCCTTTTCCAAACCTTGAGTAACCACATCAAGACGGATAATCTCACGACGCTGCACCTCATTCAAATCCACCAGGTACACCCCATGATGCTTTTGCTACAGACGACAGCACAAAAAACAAAACCATCACAAAAGCGTTCGATACATGGAAATAAAATTAAAACAAGACTGCAAACTCACTGCTTCAACAAAAGCTTGATGCTGCGAAGGATACGCGGCAAGAACATCTCTATCCCACTTCCCAGAAAACGCTTGTGCAAGAAACTTAACAAAGGAAGGATCCAGCGGATGCTTCAAAGGATCCCTAGCATGAGCTCTCAAATGGTCGGAAAGATCCTCGGCATAAGGACCAGGAATAGAGCTTCGCTCATGAAGTTTCTGAGCCTCTTCTACCGAATAAGGCCGTCGCACAAAGTTAACAGGAGCGGAGGCAGAAACAGGACCAGAAGGGTGACTCAGTGAAGAATCCACAAAATGATCGCTGGAACCATGCTGATTAATGCTTCTGTCAAACGGGCATGGATCAGCAGTCGCGGGAGCAACAGGCCCTTGTGGCGGCATCATAACTGGGGAACGTATCGTCATGGCATCATCTCGAGAAGCCGACTCACTTTCAGACAACACCTTCTGCCTCTTCGGAGGCTCAACCTTCACACCATCGATGCTCTCATCATTAACCCTTCCCGAGGGAACCTCGGGAACAACTATACCTTTATCAACCTTTCTAGCAGACCTCTGCGAACCAACAGTTCGAGAAAGGGTCTGCACAAGATTCTTATTCAAACCAAAAACAGGTTTCTCTCGATTAGGATCACAGAGAGAGAACCTCATCGAACCTTCTTTAACCCGGAGCACTTTCACCTACCACAAAAACAGTCAACATAGTCAGGTTCCAAAACAGAGGCAGATATCCATACCCAGAAAACAACCGAGGCACACAGTATTTTCTCACCGGACTATCTTGACTCTTTTCATCACTCGGTTTCGAAACTTCCTTTCTTTTCTTTGAATGATCGGTCTGTTCCCGAACTGGTGGGCTTCCCAACTCAGGCTTCTGAAAAAAGATCACATTAGAAAAACAGCAAGGGAACAGGCACCTACTTATGCACACGTGTCATACAAAGTACCTTCTTTTCAGTAGCAGCTACTCTTTCCTGAGATCTTTTGCGTCTCTCTTCGGAGAAGTGAACCCTGAAAAATTCAACAGCAGAAAACTTGTGATCCTTTCTGAACTTCGTTCGCTCAACTCTTCTCTCTTTATCTTCGTAACCGAAAAGCACAGGACCTTCGATAAGGACAGGATTAGAAAACCACGCCTCACCATTGCGAAGAAGAACATTCGCCGCAGACCCAGGAGAATACACGTCGCTCATAACGTGCGAAGTATCAGAAGACTTAACCAAGCTTATGCCCCAAGGGACTCTCGATGCAGGCAAGCCCTCTTCTGCTTTGTAGTACTTAAAAAAGTTCTCGACAGTCCAAAAATCTGGTGAACGTTGGAGTGCCTCAGGAAGTTTTTCATAATAAAAAGATTTACCAGTCGAACGAGCTACCCATTCTCGGATAATTCGGATTGAATTTCCATCCAATTGCATCACACCACAGGGAGGATTGATTCGAGAGTAAATTTCATAAAAGAGAGGGTTCTCAGGGTCATATAACGGAATCGGAAGACCGGAACCAAGCTGTTCGCCGGAAACAATCAGTTTCCTGTCACTACACTGATGAGAAGAAAGTAACTCAGGAGATAAATCGACCTTGCCCAAACTCCTACAAGGGAAAAGACTTGCATCAAAACCAAAAGCCTTGGCTTTCTCTTCCCAAGAAGATCCTGGAAGATTAACCATCTTTCGAGAAGAGTCACCATCAGATTGCATATTCACTTCAGAAATTTGAAAAATAATTCAGAGAAAGAACAAACAAGGAGAAATAAGAAGCAGCAGAAGCCTGGAAGACAGTAGATCTAGCGAGAGGAGGCCGAGAAGCACCTAGGAAATCAAAGAAACTGAAGAAGGAAAAAGAAGGGGTAAACGAGGTTTAAATAAGAGAACACAAGACAGGCGCAGCCGGTAAAAGGTAGTTGTGGGGATTCCAACATCATTAAAAAACTACAGGTGTAGGCCAAAGAAGTTAAAATACCGGACACGTGTCGAACAAAAGAAAAATCCAAGTCAGTTTCCTTTTCCAAATCTCTTCGATCTTCGGATAAGGAAAGAGGCAAACTGTAGGGGGTAAAACCCCTCGGAACATGTGTCTCGCATCCAGAAAGCCTAACCATGCCGAGAGAGTCAACAGCGAAAGCTCGGACTAACCTAAAGAAGAAACAGTTACACAAGGGCGAAGTAAAAGACTCGGAGGGAAAGGGTTCGGACTACGTCGAAGGACCGAAGCCTAGGATTTAGCCTCGGTGCTTAAACCGCCTTACTCGACAGGGACTGACACCACCACGATTGAGTCTTTTGTCTTTATTAGCTGTAAACCACCCAAGCTCGGCCTATATAAGGCGAGCTTGGAAAACATTGTAAGGGTTGGATTCTCTTTGGGTTGAGCCTAAGTCGCAAGAGAGAGATTAGGTTTGTAATCTCCTCTGGTTCCTTAGGGTTTTATTCATGTAATCTCAGCATTAGAAATACATAGAAAGTATCCTTATATCTTATCTTTACTGCATTATTTAGACGGTAACTACTGTTCATAGCATCTTCGATGCTGTTCTTGTTGTCTTCGGACTGCTAAACCACAACTAAATACTGTATGTGCGAGTAGATCTGATGGATGTGGTACCTCGAATACCTATGCAGATTTTCTACTCGTACAGTTTGGCGCTAGAAACAGGGATGATTAATACAACTTAGGGTTTGCCTGTGAATTTTCGGATTTTCAAATTTTTTGTTGTATTATTTCTTCCTAATCTTCTCAAAAGATTTTCAAAAGCTAGATTTCTGAAAAACAGCTCCTATACCTTAAGCATCCAAAAGACCTTAAAGGCTTTGGTGTGTTTATGAGTTTTTTGAGCATAACATCAGATGATAAAATCATCCATTAAAAAGTTCTCAAACCCTCGGCATGGCAAGGTCAATATCCGAGAGAGTTTCTTGTAGCAGAGCATACAAGCAATCGCAAAATCATATTATTCATTAAAATCCATTTTAGGGTTTCAAAAATCATATTATTCATCAAAATCCATTTTAGGGTTTCAAAAGATATTATTCATCAAAATCCATTTTAGGGTTTCAAAAATCATATTATTCATTAAAATCCATTTGAGGGTTTCAAAAATAATATTATTCATCAAAATCCATTTTAGTGTTTCAAATTTCATATTATTTATCAAAATCCATTTTTAAGCTTTCAAATTTCATGCTATACATAAAAATCCATTTTAAGGTTCTCTAATTTCATGCTATATTTGGAAATAAAACTTCACAAAAGAACTAGGCGAAAAGGCATGACTTGAGCTAAAAGACAAAATAGGTAGTTGAGGATATATCTAAAAAGGGCAAATGGGACATTAAAATTTGTCTGAAAAAATTAGTTGCAGAGTAGATTTACATGGCCGACAAAGTACACTGCGCTAGCCGCCTTGGACCTCACGGGTTTTTTGTTTCTTGACAGGTGACCAAAAAATGACCTCAGAATCGGACCAGACACCAAGGCAGCAAGAAAGGTCTTTGGAGCATGTTATCAAAATAAAATCGCAAAGCGAAGTGCCAATGCAAGACGCCCATTGCAGTTCAATGATTCATACAAGGGGGAGCATCAGCTCAAGGAGTAGCAGTCTTGGTGGAAGAATTCACAAAAGAGACAAAGATGGGAAAGAAATAATGATTGTCACCGAAGCAAGAAAATTCGAGCCATGGCAGTTAAAACCGATATTTTATTCGGCAGCAGACCTCCCCGAAGATGGCCCAAGCAATAATCCCTTGGTGATAACAGTAAACATAAACAAGGCGGCAGTGCCAAGAATTCTGATCGATCCAGGAAGTTCGGTAGATGTATTATTCGGAATGGCATATAGGGAATATTTCTCGGGCACTCCATTGATACCCTCGGACTACACCATCTACGGGTTCAATGGAAGAGCGTCAAAACCAAAAGGAGATATCTCACTGCCAGTTTACGTGGCGTCAGTGGAGCTAAAGACAACATTCTGTGTCCTGGACATAGAATCACCATACAGTGCAATCTTGGGACGACCATGGTTGCATGGAATCTTAGGGGTACCCTCTACATTACATCAGAAACTCAGATTTCCAACTCCCGAAGGAATTGGTGAGATCAAAGGCGAGGGATCGGAGTCCAAAGCATGTCACGAGAAAGACATCGACCAAAGAAAACATGCGCGGCGTAACCGAAGAGAACGACACAAGCAACAAAAGGAAAAAATGATTCACGAGGAAATTAACCAAATAATACAAGGCAAAAAGATAATCACGAAGGAAGCACCGAAGGATCCCAGTGCCATGAACGAAGATACTCCAAACTTCACTCCAACAGAGCCTGCCGAAGAAATAAATATCGGAACCAGTGAAGAGCCGAAGATTGTAAAAATTGGAACGTTAATGTCAAAGGAGCAGCGAGGCGAGTTAGAAGATTTACTAAAGGAATATGCTGATATCTTCGCTTGGAAAATGAGTGAGATGCCAGGAATAGACCCCAGCTTGGCTTGCCATCGCTTAGATATAAACCCTTCGGTGCGACCATTCAAGCAGAGGCCTCGAAAGTTAGCAGACGTATACCAGACTGCGGTCGAATTAGAGTTAAACAAGATGATTGAAACAGGAATTATCAAAAAAATACAATACGCAGATTGGATATCCAACATGGTCATCGTACCAAAGAAAAACAAGGGAGTACGCATATGCATCGACTTCAGCAACTTAAACAAGGCGTGCCCCAAGGATCCCCATCCCTTACCCAGCATATACCAAATGGTTGACGCAACTGCCGGACATGAATTGCTAAGTTTCATGGATGGCTATTCTGGCTACAACCAGATTCCATTGGCGGAAGAAGATCAAAAGCATACGGCGTTCTTAACATCCAACGGGCTGTACTGCTACACCAGAATGCCATTCGGGTTAAAGAACGCCGGTGCCACTTATCAAAAGGCCATGGAAAATATCTTTCGTCCTTGGCTAAAAAAGACCGTCGAAGCTTACGTGGACGACATGCTTGTCAAAAGCAAAAAAGCCGGGACCCATGTGAAAGACCTTCGAGAAATACTGGAGAAGATGCGACAGATCAACATGAAAATAAATCCAGCAAAATGCATCTTCGGAGTAACCTCTGGAAAGTTCTTGGGATACATTGTCACGAAAACTGGCATCGAAGCAGACCCACTAAAGGTGCAAGCAATCCGAGACATGCCTTCGCCAGCAACCATAAAGGAGACGAAAGGGAGGCCGCTTTTCAAGGGATCAAAACTTACCTAGCAAGCTTACCAGCCCTGCAGCGCCCAGAGAAAGACGAGAATTTGAAACTATACATCGCCGCAAACAAAGACGCCATCAGTGCAGTGCTAGTAACAACCAAAGAAGAAGAGAAACCCGTGTACTACATCAGCAGGACTCTTTTCCCAGCTGAGAAGAATTACACCAAATTGGAGCAGCTAATTCTCGCATTAGTAGTAGCAACGCAGAAGCTTCGGACTTACTTTCAAGCCCACAAAATAATTGTGTTAACGAAAACACCAATCGAGTCCATTCTGAAAAATCTTCAGGCAGCAGGAAGAATCGCGAGGTGGAACGCTCAAATTGGACAATATGACGTGGAGTATGAAATCAGAACGGCATTAAAATCCCAGATCATTGCAGATTTCTTGGCTGAGTTTCCAATAGAAGAAGATTACGAAGATGAACCAATATTGGGAATCGAAGATGATGATGGTCCCGAAGACCTGCTAGAGCAGCGCCATCCTCGGAGGTGGGAAATTTTCATTGATGGATCGGTAAATAGCGATGGCCGAGGTATCGGCATAGTCTTTACGTCACCCGAAGGAGAGCGCACTGTCTTTGCACTTCGGTTGGAGTTCGAAGAAACTAACAACGAAAAAGAATATGAAGCACTAATTCATACCTTAAAACACATGATTAGCATGGAAATCCAGGAAGCAAGAATCACAACGGACTCGCAACTGGTTGTACGACAGCTAGACGGGAGCTACCAATCTAATGATTTGTTATCTAAGTATAAAAAGTTAGCAAGAAGACTCATGTCGAAAATTCCGCATCTCAAAATTCGGCACATTTGCAGAAAAGACAATAGGCACGCAGATGCTTTGGCGTTCATCGCCTCTAAGGTAACAGATCAAAACATAATCTCCATTGAAATTGGAAGAGTGAAGCAATCATCGATAGCAGCCGAGGAAGGAGAGCTGGTGATGGCCATCCAAGAAGAGCATGACGACTGGAGAATTCCCATAAGGAAGTACTTGGAAAACAGAGAATTGCCAAGCAATCCGCTAGAAGCGCACAAAGTGATTAGTAGATCTGCTAACTACCGACTCATAGATGGAATCTTACACCGACAGTCCTTCTTGGGACCACTGTTAAGGTGTGTGCACCGAGTAGACGGAATAGCGCTAATGAAAGAGCTACACAGCGGCGAGGCAGGTACCCACAGCGGTGCCAGAGCACTAGCACAACGAACAAAGGCCCAAGGGTACTATTGGCCATATATGCATGCCGACGCAAAGAGCATCTCCCAAAAATGTGATCCATGCCAGAGATTTGCTAAGCGAATCCATGCACCAGCAACAAACCTGAACTCAGTCTTAAGCCCATGGCCCTTCGCCAAATGGGGGGTAGACATTGTCGGCCCATTTATCCCAGGAACAGGGCAACGAAGATACATCATAGTTGCGACCGACTACTTCTCCAAATGGATCGAAGCCAAAGCCTTACGAAGCCATACGGGAAAAGAAGTATTCACCTTCTTTTGGGAGAATATATTCTGTCGTTTTGGAGTACCTGCAGAGATAGTCTCGGATAACGCACAAGAATTCCTCAGTGCTGAAGTCAAAGAACTTCTAAATCAATACAACGTAAGACTCGGTACCTCGACGCCAATCTATCCTCAAAGTAATGGGCAGGCCGAGGCAACAAACAAAACCATAGGAGACAACCTGAAAAAGCGAGTATTGCCGCACAAGAAGCAGTGGTGCGAACATCTGCACAATGTGCTATGGGCATTCCGAACCTCACAAAGGCGAGCAACGGGAATGACTCCCTTCCACTTAACATATGGGACCGAGGCAGTACTGCCTACGGAAATAATGATACCAACAGATAAATATAGAGCGTGGGAACAGAACCTATCTGCAGACTTAATATACGCAAAATTGGATGACCTCGAAGAAGAAAGGGAAGAAGCTCGGCAACACATCATTAACTACCAGAAAGGGGCTGCCCGGGGATACAACAAAAAAGTAATTGAACGAGAATTCCAGCCTGGCGAGCTCGTGTTACGTGAAATACCGCCTTATCAAAAGGGAAACGCGGGAAAACTAGAGCCAATATGGGAAGGCCCGTACACAATCAAACAATAGGCGGGAAAAGGAGCGTACAAACTAATTGATGAGAAAGACGGCCTAGGACTCGGCAATGCATGGAACGCCAAAAATATAAGGAAGTATTACGCATGAATGTAATGTGTATCTCCAAAATAAAAGAAAATTATACGACGAAGGCACCGAGTCAAAACTTCAAAAAGCGCTCTAATCAAAGGCTGTAACGCCGAGGAAAAAACGCCAACAAACAAAAAGGCTGTAACGCCGAGGCAAAAACGCCAACAAACAAAAAGGCTGTAACGCCGAGGCAAAAACGCCAACAAACAAAAGCGACCTGGCATTACAGGCTCAGAGCCGATGCTCATATAAATCGTAAGGGCCCTACGAGTTATATGGCACGGTCCTCTACCCGCAAGACACCCCGTTAGCGGTGGGTACCTTGAATCAAGGCTACATAAGCCGAAGAAACAATCGTACCCACTACCAAATGGCAATGAGGGCTTCACGCTCTCAGACGCCGAGGGGACGATAAATGGGATTAACATCTACCTATAGAGGAAGATGGAACCCCGAGGCAGCTGCCTCGTTCCGAAAACGAGGAACGAAGTATGCATCCGAGGGACCCCTCTAAAAAAGTTACGCCCCAGGGGGGGGGGGCAGTTAAAGATTTCGACAGGTCGAACTTTAGGCCGCGATAAGAGAAAAGTGCCATGTCTAAGCTCCAGCCTTGACCGGCACTCCTCCATTGAGTTACTTTATTATTGAAAAACGGGACATCATGTTAACATTCTTGCATTTACTTGGGCTAAAGGCTATCAGGGCACTACCATGCCCTCTAGGAAGATAAACAAATATCTTCGGTACCTACCTAATGTATTAAGAACGAAGCTGATGATCACGTCATCAATAACCAGTGTTTTGCTTAAAACCAGTGCGAGTAGCTTAAAGCCTTTGGAAGGGGTGATCCGTACGCCCCCACTAGCTTGGTTCACTATCTCCTACATCGAAGTAAGCCCCGAAGTTGCACCTCAAGTAACCATACTAGTTAGAAAAGAAAGGCGGTAGCGAAACAAACACACTTCAAAGGAAAATCCGAAACCAACAAAGCTACACTGAGTTTATTCAAAACAAAAGAAAAATAAAAGAAAGATAAGCAAGGTATCATTCACTCAAGCATTCTTGACAACTTCTTTGGTGGCAGTAGTTTCTCCAGCAGTAGCACTTTGAGCAAGCGAAGCATCTCGGCCATTGACCAGGGAACCTTCAGTCTCTGAAACACCAGTAGGTGGGATAAGAGCCTTAGAATCCTCACTTCCTCCGATCTTTTCACCCATATTTCCACTGGGATTCCCCTCTGACAGATCATGGTCATGCTTTTCACTAACAATACCACCTTCGTTACTTTCACCCTCCTCTCCTGAAAGGTCAAGCTCGCCATTTTCCATAGCAATCTTCAGTTGCGCTATTGCTTGCTTCGCATAACCGCAAGGAATAAGTCCTTTGTCGGACTCTAAGAAGACATCAGCATCGTTTGCACCTTCGTCATAATAAGGAGGTTGTATGCCAAAATCTCTAAACACAATCCTCATATGCTGACGGCTAAACAAAGTAGTTCGTTCTTCTTCCCCACCAATATGCCCTTGGAGCTCCAAAACTTCCTTGTCACGAGAAGCGAGTTGAAAGTCCTTTTCCTTGCAAGCATTTCGCAGAAGGCAGAGCTCGTTTTCTTGGGAAACTACTTCGGATTTAAGTTCCGAAACTAGCTTTTTCTCAGACTCCAACTCCTGCACATAATCACCTTGTTTCCGAGCAGAGATTTCAAGCTGTTTCAAGAGATCACCCTTTTCCTTTTCCAAACCTTGAGTAACCACATCAAGACGGATAATCTCACGAC